>PVHP010018361.1:0-33332 GCA_004024765.1 Zapus hudsonius | reverse complement strand
GTGTGACTGCTATATGTCGACGTGTCTTGGGACTCTTTGGTGTAAATCAACAACCTGTTTCAGTAAGTCAGCAACTTGTTTGAAGATCTGAGTTCCATCACTGTTTCTCCAAGATCCCTAGACCTGGAGAACACTGGACCTTTGAGCTGGTTCTAATGATAACACCATGTAGCAACTCTGCAATGAGTTCTGGTTGGAACGAGTCTCAGAAGGTTCCCTCCCCTTTGGAACTATCCTGCCCACTGCATTCTATCCTGTTTCTTCCAGATCTTTCCTTGGAGGTGAGCTTCATAGGAATACCCAGATGACTGGAAGCACAGCCAACTTTCAATTCATGATAAGTAGATTATGCTGTGGTTTATCTCTGGCAAATCTTGCCTTTCTCTCTTAGTTAACATCTCTGTTGCTTACTTAATTTCTTTATTGCTTTTATAGCTATTGCCATCTGCTCCTGAAACTGAGTTCAACAGGAGCTAGAAGAACAAAACTTTTTAAATGAAAATAATTATTTTGAGGCCAACGAGCCTGGGAAAGGTAGCAATCTTGGCCGAAGGTTAGCTCTGCTCAGAGGAATCACAGAATTCTTAGAGCCAGGTAGACCTTGGCAAAGATCCGATGGTCTTCCGTGTGGCTTACTGATGAGAAAATCAAAGCCTCGATCAGGGCAGAGTCTTGCCAAGCGCCACAGAGATACTTGGAGGAAGTCTGAGACAAGAATCCAGGCCTGGGAAACTGTAGTGTGCCATGATCCTTATCAATCAGAAAGGTAAAATTACCCATTTCCGGTTCGATGCACTGTGCAAGACTACAAAGTGAGACAGAGCTGGGAAGTCAGGTAGGTCTCAGCTTCCCAGATCCTTTGGAATTTTGTATTTGGGGCTGAATTTCACAATTTTGAAGGGTATCAGGTTTACCCATGAGATGGTTAATATCAGTTATCAATTTGATTGAATCAGGCTAGTTATCAACTGAGAGACACAGCACTGGGCCATTTCCAGCAGCAGCCCAAATACAAAGAGGTCTGAGGAAAAAGAAGTGCTTCTCCTGTCTGCCTCCTTCACTCCTTCCTGGTCAGTGAATCTACCCCATTTCTGGTGTCCTCTGCTGCCATCAGAACACAGCTTCTTCAGCTTTCCAAAGTGGATTGAAGACCAGCAGTTACTGCAGATTGGGACTACTGAGGCACCTAGCCTTGTGGGCTGAGAAGCTCCCAGGTTCTCAGACAGTATCATGCAGATAGCTACTGTTGGACAACCCAGCCCATATTGTTTATGTGAATCTAATAAATTCCCCCTTTAACTTTTTATTGACAGTTTCCATAATTATAGACAATAAACCATGATAATCCCCTCCTTTTCCCTCCTTTCCCCTCTCACATGTACCCTCGATTATATGCCCTCCCCCTCTCAATTAGTCTCTATTTTAACCCAATGTCATCATATTTCCCTCCCATTATGAAGTTCTTCTTTAGGTTTTGTCCCTCTGAGAACTTTGACAAATACACCCCACAGGATAAAGTAACAGGGAGCCCAGAAAACACATTTCCTCCAGGATAATTTCACACACAGAAATTATTTCCTATTTATCTGCTGTTTGGATTACCTGTGTATGACTGTGTTGATGACGAGGAGCTGGTGTTATTTATACCTTCATGTAGGAGTCTGATATGTGTAACATCCTCAGCATCTGGATGAAGTCCAGTCTGTATTTTTTTTCCCTCCCCATCTGCTCCTGGTATTTTAAGTAAAGAATGTTTGGATCCATATCCCCCAAGCCTTGTAAATTGTAAATCATGTCATTATATCTGGTAAAACCACAGCATCAAGCGACAATCCACATCGCCACAAAGATTCTCTGGAGTCATTTTCCTGTTCTCGTTGATCAAGTTTACATCCCTCCCCCGGCCATATGCACGTTTTAAATGGCACTAATTCAGTGAGGAAACTCATAAGGGATAATATTTCAAGTGGTACAAATAGCAGTGATGCCTTTACAAGCATCTATTTAATAATTGCGCCTGCTTTTTACCTGAATCTGCTACTCGCCTTGTCTTCAGTTGAGGGAAATGGACACAGAATTGGGGGGGGGGAAGGAGGCAGGATGTTCTAGTTGAGTCACATGGAAAAACAGGAGCTGCTCAAGTTAAACATTGTGTGTGGGGGGACTGCAATTATTTCTTCCTTCTGGGGAGGATATTTATCACTGGACCCTGAGATGACATGTGGGGAACAGATGCTTGCAGTGGATAAGCCTCACCCAGGACTCCATGGTACTGCAGACCAGTACTGAAGGGGTGTTTACAGTGGATAGCTCTACCCAGGACTCTGTAGCAGAACTTGGTTGATTTTTTTCTTTTTAATTTTTTTTATTTGGGTGAGAATTTTTTAGTCATCTTACAAATTCAAGTAGATAGCCAAGCATGCAATTCATAGTTTTTCAAAAATATTTTTTTCCAAAAAAATCATACATCTTTGTCATCACCATGTATATCCAAAGCTAGCCCTGTCAGCTGCCTGGAACATTTGTTTAACTCTGCCCTAAAGATATGGGATGTATTGGGCAGAACTGAAAAGGGAAACAGTGCTAAAAAGCCAGTTAGTTCTGCTCTTCTGATTTTGGTCGTGTTCACCATCAGTGTGTGCTTGAGAGTCTTCTTTCAGTCTGTGCATGTATTGTTTGTGAGCTGCATCCAGGCTGTAGAGTCTGGAATATTCTCTTGCTTTTCATGGCTGTGTTATATTCCATTGTATGTGTGGACTATTATTTATTCATTCTCCTTTTGTTAGGCAGTGAACTATTTCAAGTTGTGTCTTTTATCAAGTTTTATCAATAGTATTGTTAAAAACATGCTCCTGTCTTTGGATGCACATGGTGGTGCCTTATGTAGGCTTACTGACTTATATAAGAATTTACAAATGAAAGAGGGAGGGCTAAAAGCAGCTAGACAGAAACAACTCATCACATATAAAGGCAACCCCATCAGACTTACCTCAGACTTCTCATTGGAAACCATGAAGGCCAGAAAGGCCTGGAACAATGCTCTTCAAGGCATAAAGAATAATGGCTTCCAACCTAGACTACTGTACCCAGCAAAGCTATCCCTCATAATAGTTGGAGAAAATGAAACCATTCCATGATGAAAGACAGCTCTACGATTATATGAACACAAAGCCATACTTACAGAGGATACTGTGGGAGAGTCCACACAGAAGAGATGAACAACCAAACTCAAGAACCCAATAGAGGACAGACAAGCACAATAACCAAAATTATTGGGCTAAAAATAACATGCGAGGCATCAACCCCCATAAACCCTCAGCCATGGCAGGGCTTAAAGCAAACCTCACAGTTATAACTTTGAATGTAAACAGACTCAATTAACATCCCTATAAAATGAAACAGGCTAACAGGGTGGATCAGAAAAATGGACCCTTCAATCTGCTACCTTCAAGAAATGTACCTCACCTCTAAAGACAGAAATCTCCTTAGAGTGAAAGGATGGAAAATGATCTTCCAGGCAAACGGAAATAAAAAACAAGTGGGTGTGGCTACATTAATATCTGACAAAATAGACTTTAAACCAAAATTAATTTAAAAAGATAATGAAGGTCACTTCTTACTCATCAAGGGAATGATCCAACAAGAGGATATCACTATCATAAATATGTACGTACCAAATTCAAGTACACCATATTTCATAAAGCAAAACTTACACAAAAATAAAACAGAAGTAGACTGCAATTCCATCACAGTAGGAGACTTTAATACACCACTATCATCTCTAGACAGATCCTCCAAACAGAAGATCAGCAGAGAAATAACAGAGCTTAATAACACCAGAGATCAACTAGACCTAACAGACGTATACAGAGCATTCCATCCCAAGACTACAGAATATACATTCTTCTCAGCAGGCCAAGGAACCTTCTCTAAAATAGACCATATATTAGGACATAAAACATGCCTTAGCAAATTCAGGAAGATTGATATATCCACCTGCCTTATATCAGACCACAACATGATAGAACTGAAAATTAACAATAAGAGGAACAATGGAAATTATACCAACTGTTGGTGAGTGGACAATATGCTATTAAAAAACAAATGGTTCATTCAAGAAATCAAAAAGGAAATTGAAATTTTTCTATAAGTAAACTATAATGAAAATACAACATACCAGAACTTATGGGACACAATGAAGGCAGCTCTAAGGGGAAAATTCATAACATTAAATGTCTTCATAACAAAGACAGAGAGATCTCAAATAATAACCTAACCACCCACCTAAAGGCATTGAAAAAATAGAACAATCCAACCCTAGGAGCTCAAGGCAAAAAGAAATAATTAATTCAGAGTGCAGATTAATGAAATGGAAATGAAAAAGAAACAATTATAATATAGATAAAAAGAAGTGCTGGTTCTTTGAAAAAAATAAGATCAACAAACCCTTGGACAATCTAATTAAATGAAAAAAAAAAAAAGAGACAACCCAAATCGACATAATCAGAAATGAAAAGGGAAACATCACAACAGACCCCAATGAAATTGGAAGAAACATCAGAGCATACTTCCCAAACCTCTACTCCATAAAAGTGGAGAACCTGGAAGAAATGGATGAATTCTTGGACGCATACCATCTACCAAAGCTTAACCCAGAGCAGGTAAATCCCCTACATAAACCTATCACATCACAGAAATAAAAAACATAATCAAAAACCTCCCCAAAAGGAAAAGTCCAGGACCTGATGGATTCTCGGGCAAATTCTACCAAACCTTCATCATACAACTGAAACTCTTTCTGAAGCTTTTTCATGTAATAGAACAGGAGATTCCAAACTCCTTCTATGAGTATCACCCTAATACCAAAACCAGACAAAGATACAACAAGAAAGGAAAACTACAGACCCATATCCCTGATGAACTTATATGCAAAAATTCTGAACAAAATCCTCACACCTAATCCAAGAACACATCAAAAGTATTATCCACCTCAACCAGATAGGCTTCATTCCAGTGATGCAGGGATGGTTCACCATACGGAGGGCCATTAATGTTATCCACCACATTAATAAACTCAACCTCAGGAACCACGTGGTCATCTCAATTGACACAGTGAAGGCCATCCACTTTTCTTTAAATTTCATTAGGTCATTTTTCCTTTCAGCTGAGCATGTCCCAGATATTACTGTTCTTCGCCATTTGATATCCAGTGTGCGCACAAACATTGCTTAATATGTTTATTGAGGGTAAATCTGGTGTGCAGCAGTACTTGTGGTAATTCAAAACTTGAATTTCTTCATATGAAATGAAATAAAATAAAACTGAATTAAATTATAATTTCTGGTCATCAATAATGCTGATTACATTGCAAGTATCCATAGCTATATAGGGACATTGTTTCCATCCTTGGATTGTGCAGATAGAAACCATTTCCATCATTATAGAAAGTTTAACCGGAAACCTCTGCTATAAAAGTATAATGGCTCTTTTTTTTTTTTTTTACAAAAATACTTGGGTTATTATTGTGTATGGTATGAATTGTTATGAATTAAAACCCAAAATAACTTTATTTTTCCAATATGAAAGTCTATTCTATTTGGGTTGTTTATTCTTCTTTCCTATTATTATTATTATTATTTTATTTTTTTGAGGCACAGACTTACTCCAGCCCAGCTGACCTGGAGTTCTCTATATAGTCTCTATGTAGAGTTCAAGGGTGGCCTTGAACTCATGGCTATCATCCCAACTCTGCCTCCCAAGTGCTGCGATTAAAGGCGTGTTCCATCATCCCCAGCTGAATTGTTTATTTTTGAATGTGGTTTATTCACTTATTTATTCATTATTTAATTTCTTTCAGTGATATTTAAAAAATATTTTATTATTTATTTATTTGAGAGGGAGAGAAAGAGAGGCAGATAAAGAGAGAGAATGGGCACTAGGGCCTCCAGCCAGCCACTGCAAACAAACTCCAGATGCATGTGCCACTTTGTGCATCTGGCTTCACATGGGTGCTGGGGAATCAAACCCAGATCCTTAGGCTTTGCAGGCAAGGACCTTAACCACTGAGCCATCTCTCCAGCCCCCACAGTGATGATAATTAAAGCCTTAGATACTTTTCAGTAGATTTATTTCCAAGTACTTAATATTTTAGTTATTTATGTAAGTGGCATAACTTAAATTTTTATTTTCTGATCTTTTATACATAATATATAGAAATGTAATTTATTTTGCATTTTTACTGTTTAACAGTGGCCTTGAACTCACTTATTAATTTGTATCTTTTGTGCGTTATTTTCTGAATTTGTTTATAAACAATTAAATACCTATGAGTAATGACAGTTTTACATCTTCCTTTGAAATATGTAGGTTTTATAAAAATATTTTTCTTGCTTTATTGCATTGGCAAAGATGTCTATTGATTAAAAAGTGGCGGTGAAAATTCAGAATCCTTTTCTTGCTTGTGATCTCAGAGTAGAAGTTATTTTCCAATCACATATGGATTTTATTACTTTCATTTAATGATTCCCTTTATCACCATGAAGGTCGGGGGGACTGTTATTGATTAGAAGGAAAAAAGGGGAATTAAGAAAGGGAGTGAGGGGAATATGATCAAATTACATTTGTGAATAGAAATGTCATAATTAAACTCAATGATTTTTATAATTAATATATACTAGTATATTATAAATAATATATCAATAAAATATAAACTAAGGGAACGAGAAAATTTTATTACTTGCTGAAATATTTTAAATTATGAGTTAATATTGATGCTACTTATTACTCACCCTGCATCAGTTATGATGATTATATGATTTATTCTTCATTCTTCAGCAGTGTAATAGATTACAATGGTTGACGTTCAAATTCTAAACCAATTTTGTGTTCTTGGAATAAAATTACTCAGTTGCTATGATTCGCTTTTTACGTGTCACTGGATTCTATTTATTTATGCTATGGTAGACTTCTGAGTTGACATTTGTTAAAGATACACAATAGACATCTAAAATGGTTGCTGTGTGTATACAAATCTCTGAAGTTCATATTGAATGCCATCTTCTTGTGGTGCTCAGTGTACATACAGCCTGCACAGCTGAGAACAGCGAGCCTGTATATTGGAACATTTGCTCCTGGGCCTGCGTTGCGTTTCTGTCATTTTTAGCCAAGAGTCTTACACAATCCTCACTGGGTGAATATTAGGATTTCTTTCCACGTTTGTTGGGCTATTGTGAGTAATGTTTCTTATCAACATTCATGTTCAAGTGTTTATAGGAACACATATTTTTATTTCTTTTGTTCATATACACCTAGGACTGGAATTTCTGGGTTATATGGAAAGTTTTGTTTTTGACACTACGAGGAAATGCCAAACTTTTCCAAAAAGTGGCACCATGTTACATCAGCCACACATGAGAGATTCAAGCTCTCACACCTCTGTGGAACTTGCCATTTTATTTTTATTTTATTTATTTATTATTTTATTTTATTTTATTTATGTTTTCAAAGTAGGGTCTCACTCTAGCCCAGGATGACCTGGAATTCATTATGTAGTCTCAGGGTGGCCTACCTCTACCTCTAAAATGCTGGGATTAAAGGCATGGGCCATCACACTTACCTTGATTTTATCTTATTGACACAGGGTTTCACTATGTAGCTTAGGTTGGTCTTGAACTTGAAATCTCCCTGTCTCAGTTTCCCAAGGGCTGGATGACAGTGTGTGCTGCCAGGCATGGCTTTGGGCTGTGTTTTCAATGCTCACAATCCTAGTGAGTGGGAGTGTGACACACATGCCTATTCTTCAGTCATTGTCTGAACACAACTTTTGGGGCCTGGGGGAGACTCTGTGTCCTGACAAATGATCATGTTCTTTCTGGAAAAAAGAATGGTTTGAACAGTGGATCTGGGCAGAAACTCTGTCACATCTGCTTCTGTGGGATGAGAGACTTGGACTTGGGGCAGGGTTCAGCACACACCTGTGCATTCAGAGATGCTGTGTGTCTGCTGACATCCAGCTAGCTTGGCTTGGAAGCTTCCCAGAATGGTGCTGTTTTTCTGTTGTGTGATGTCTTCCTCATTCTTAATGTGCTTGCTAGTCATTCTGCATAGCATGGAAAGAGAGATTGGTTCCCAACTCGGCCTTAAACATGTACAATAATAAACATCACATGAGACACACTGCCTTCCATTTGTTGCTCTTTGAAGACTCACTTGAGCTCATGCATAGCCTTGCACCCTCTCTTGGAAGACATATAGGCAAGCTCTTCAGTTCACATTATACTACCAGTAAATAGCTGCAAAGACTTTACCTTTGGCTAGGGAGAGGGCTCAGTGGGTAAAAGCACTTGGCATTTGACCATCAGGGCCTGAGACCACCAAGTTTGATTCCCCAGCATCCACATGAAGAGGGGGATGTGGCCACAGAATGCCCGTAACCTCCGTCCTGTGGGGAGCAGAGACCAGAGAATCTGGGGCTCGCTGACTGAAAATGACAGCTCTGGGTTCAGGGAGAGACTCTGTCTGAAGGACACAGATACACGAACAATAGAGGAGAGCCTTTCATTCTCCTCTGGCCTTTGCATGTGCATGAGTACATGTATCTGCATACACACACGCATATGCCTGCTGCACATATCATATCACATACTACACGTACTCTAAACACACACAAACACACACACAAACACACACACAGCCTCATCTTCACCCCTTCATCCCTGTTTCCTCATTTATGAAATAGGAAGAACAGTGTCTTAGCTTCTGGATCATTGTGAGTGTGGTAATTTGACTGAATGTCCCCCAATAGTTTCAAAAGTGTATTAAAAAATTGTCTTCAGCCTCCTGGCTGAAGGAGGTATCACCTTGGCCTGGCCTCTAGGGTATTTCTAAGGTAGATGTAAAATTCCAGCTATACATATGCAAAGAACAGCTGGGAGCTCAAGTCTGGAGCTCCTGCTGTTTGGTAGTTAGAGTGTGCTTGCTTGCTTTGGAGGTGCTGGGTTTCTCTCTCTCTCTTTCTTTCTCTCTCTCTCTCTCTCTCTCTCTCTCTCTCTCTCTCTCTCTCTCTCTCTGCTTGGATCTGTGAAAGGGGGCCAGTTTTTACTTAAACTTCCCCTGGATCTGTTACTTTAATAATTACTTTCCTCCCAAAACTGTGCCTGGTTTGGAGATTCATCCCAGCAGTGAGTCTGCCATGGGTGAGCATCTATGAACATTTAAAAAGTTGTCCAAGACAACAGCATGACGAGCTACACGTGTGTCTTACATTGTTTGCAGATGAGCAAACTGAGACTTTGAGAAATGATGAGAATTATCCAGAACCACACATTTCAGGTCCTGATTTCCAATGCCATGACTGGAAGTTCAGTGGCTTTTACCTCCTGCACTTTGGCACAATTTTAAGTACCACTTTTTGTTTGAGACAGGGTCTGGTCACATCGCCCAGGCTAGCTTTGAACCACTGATGCTCCTGCCTCAGCCTCCCAAGTGCTGAGCCACCACACTTAGCTTCTGAGCACATTCTGTAGTCAGGTTCCATGGCAAAAACACATTTACCATGTTCTTCTTGCTCCACAGCTTACTATGGCCTGTTTGGTGGTTTGAATGTCATGAGATCCCCTCTCCCCCTTCACCCAGGCAACAAATGCTCATGATTAAGCCTCATCCTTGGTCCCACCTGGTGGCAGTTTGGGAAAGCAGAGGAGCCTTAGGAGGAGGCCCCCTGCCATGCTAGCTAGCTCATTCGGACAGTCTCATTCCTGCTGCTATGAAGATGAGATGCCAGCTGCCTGCACCGCCATGCTCTCCCGCCATGATGAAGCTGGAATAAACCCTTACCTCCCTTAAGCTGCTTCTTTTTGGGTGTGGTGGTTTGATTCAGCTGCCCCCATAAACTCATGTGTTCTGAATGCTGGGTCCCCAACTGGTGGCATTTTGTGAATTGGAGCCTCCTGGAGGAGGTATGTTGTTGGGGGGTGGGCTTCTGGGGGTTCTAGCCAGCTCCCCCTTGCCAGTGTTTGGCACACTCTCCTGCTGTTGTTGTCCACCTGATTGTTGGTCATCGTTTTCCCTGCCATCATGGAGCCTACCCTTGGGTCTGGAAGCCAAAATAAACACTTTCCTCCCAAAAGCTGCTTATGGTCAGGTGCTTTGTGCCAGCAATGTGAACCTAAATGCCACAGAGTGCAAATGCCTGCTGGTCTGTCCTTCTAGATAAATCCTTGATGACATCATGAATACTTCCTGAATGAAAGAATAAGCCATGTTCTGTGCCTAGGCATGAACTCGGTTTTCTTGAGGTATAAAGATAACAGGGTATTTTTTTGGTGAATATGTATGTGTACTAAGTGGTGTGTGTGTGTGTGTGTGTGTTGTATTCGTGTGTGTGTAAATGCCTGCATGCTGTGTGCACACCTTTTGAGACCAGAGGAAGACATTAGGAGTCATTTTCTATTACTTTTCTCTGCTTCCCTAACACAGAGTTTCTCACTGAACCTGGAACCCCCCATTTTTGGTTAGAATGGCTGACCAGGGAACCCCAATGATCTCCTGTCTCCACCCCCTTAGCACTGGGGTGACTGGCATGTGGCCACACCCCACTTTTTATGTGGATGCTGGGGATAGAACTCTGGTCCTGAAGCACGCCCAGCAAGTCCTCCTAGCTGTTGAGGTAATGTTCTAGCCTGCGAGATAGCAACAGACAGGATGCTTCATAGGGGTCAGGAATTTGACACCTCAAAAAAAAGTGGGGACAACTAGGAATAAGTCCATGAAATTAATAAACATATTCTAAGTCAATATTCTGGGTCAGCAGCGACCTGGGAGATTTCTCTAATTTACCTGAGAAAATAATGTCAAGGGAGCAGGAAACAGGACGTAGGCCTTCTAGAAAGTGTTCCTCATTGCTTGCAACTACTCCCGACCCAACAGCAAGCGACATGTGGAGTTTCCTAGGCTCCTTTCATTTGACACAAATAGCTTCCGGTGTCATACAGTTGTGTTGCTTTTCCCTAAGGTGGAAATTGCTGACAGTAATTAGGATACTGCTCCCAATCTCGTCATGATTTGACTCAGCCCAGGTCTCTGTACCTGAGAACAGTGGGAGCCCCCCAGGGACTTGATATACCTGGTCCAGAGTGACTCAGCTGTGTGTGTTGGCCCTAGATCTACATATAAGATCTCTCCATTTGACAGAGGAGGAAACTGAGACTTGAAGAAAGAAAAGCTGGTTTATAGAACCATGAGCTGGAAGGCTCTCATTTTTCTCTACCGGATAATACTCCTGCCTGGATGGAGCTCAGTGACAGAATGCTAACCCTAACCTTGCCTGTGTGAGGCCCTGGCTTCCCTCCAGTATCACAGATAACAATAGCGACATCACAGCCCCTCTGCTGGTTCAGCACTTCTGGGGGATGAGGTGGGGTGGGGGGATCTCTCTCTAAGAAGATGAGCCTAGGAAAGGAGTGGACACTGTGCCTGACCTTGAGACGTGTGGTCGGTAGAGTTCAAGAAAACACTCCCCGCCCTTGGCAAACTCATCTAAGCTCCTGAACTGACCATCCTGCCTCATCTCATCCTGGGTCAGTTTTATTCTGTGTAAGTGGTCTTTTTGCCTTGCATTGGTCAGGGGAAGCTGTTCAGGGAGGGATGCTGGTGAAATTCGGGCCATCTGGGCAGGAGGCAGGGAAGGCAGGGGACTTAGAATGCAGGAGAGCATACAGTGGGGTAGGCTGGCTCCATCTCCGGAGGTGGCACAGACTAGCCTGGGCTTTGCTGCAGAACAGGAATCTGAAGTTTCTTGAGAAACCATACCCTCGCCACTGTGGCTCCCACTTTCTCAAAAGGGCAGAGACGGAAGGCAGAATCAGCTTGGAAGCCTGGATCTGGCTCCAGGTACCGGGTAGTCCTTTCATTCATGGAGCACAAAGCCTTCCGAAGGCTTTCCTAGAGGGACTGTTATCTGCAGTCCACAGACAGAGAAGCCCCGTGCTTGGAGGATGCCGGGCCTTCTCACCCTTGGCGGGCACTGGGTGATACAGCACTACCACATACCGGTCCAGGACTTCTGTTTCCAAACCTGAGCCTTATCTCTCACACCTTACTGCCTCTTGGAGTCGCCTGGAGAGGATCGGGCCGAGGAGATGAACACAAGTCCAAACTTTGGAGCCCAGGCTCCCAGGGCCGCCACCACTTCACCCCAGCTTCTGGCCACCACCTCTCCTCCTTCTGCCCTTGGGCCTCCATGGCTGCCCAGGGAAGCAGAAAGTGATTTCCATGCTTCAGTGCATCCAGACAGGCCTTTTCCCACACCCCAAATTTCTCTTTTCTCCCCGCTTTATTTTCTGCCTGGAGTTATTTAAATAAAATGTATGGACCCAGAACACTTACATGGGGTGATTTTCTCTTATACTCGCTTTGTGTGAGAGTCACAGTGCCCATGGTCTCTTTACACATCCATCCATCCATCCATCCATCCATCCATCCATCCATCCATCCATCCATCAGTAACCACTTATTGACCTCTGACTTTGTGCTAGGCACATCGTGTGTGTCTGAAGGACTAAAGATGGTCTATTTCTAGCAGACAGTTGGGGAAATAGAAATTTGTGAGGCTAGACAGTATTTGTTTAGAGCACACACATCTAGAAGCAAGTCAAAGACCAAACTGCATTCGCCTCCAGTGCAGACCCTCATATCCAACACAGGAATGCTACCCAGGGCTTCTTAACCTTCTTCCACTCATGACCCCTTTTTGCCTGAAAAATTTTTATGTGACCTTGGGTACATATGAATAAGGAATAGATACACAAACTGAACATTTACTGACAATGAATAAAAGATTACCATAAAACAATTCTTTGGTTTGCATTTAATTTTAATTTTTCCTATTTATTAAAGATGAAAACCAATTTCATACTAATGACATGGATGTGTCTGTTTATTTTTACATAAAGAATTAGATATTGGGTAGGTGTTTGATACTGCAGGGCCTAGGGGATCTTTGATGTTTTTAGAGGTGACTGATATTTTGAATTTATTATTGTCCATGCTGAGAGTGAAGCCTGACATAAAATTCCTAGTACAAAAATGGCAGAAATATGTTTAGGATTATTTCAAAAATTGTTGGCAATTTTTTTTCGAATCCCAAACCAAAATTTATTGATCTTTTTTAAAAGTGAAACTCAAACTAGTAATTCAAACAGCAGTTTTAAAAACCGTTCCAATACCATACAACCTATAAATTGCAGGAGAATGATGGTAGGAAAATAGTAACAGGCTTACATTTCTACAAGAACAGGAAACCGTATGTACAGGAAAAACAGGGCAGCTCCTACCATACAATGCTCTTGACAGAGCCGAGGTGTTTCAGGTGAGTTTGGCATGATGGTGCTCACACAGCAAGGAGTGCCCAGAACCAAGGCTGCAGCCAAGACACAGGACGCAACATGGGTAGCACCACCTCAGATTCATTACGTATTAGAATTTGAATTAATTTTTGGTTGTTTGGTTTCCAAATTTGGTTGCCAAAATTTTCACGCTCCCCCATTCATATAGGGTCACCAACTAGAGTTTAAGAAGCTGGGCTCTAGAAACCCACCACATCACCTCTGAAGGAGGTGAAGGTTTCTGGGTTCCATTATCTTCTCCCCTTTATGAGGCCTCCTGATGCTATGAGACATTTCACTTCTCCTCCCAGGTGACCTGGTCTTGACAGGTGCGGCTCACCTGTACCTACAGGGGTTTCAGTGAGGTACTGTATTTCAGGTGAGGCACTGATTGAATCTCCATCCATTACTTAGCATCCTCTCTCCCATAGAAGATAGCTTTCTTGTGCAGTTATCTGTGGGACCCTGCTAAGAGGCACTCAGGATATAGGATTATTTGCTGAGACTGGAAGGCATTCCACTGTCTCCTTCTGTTAAAGGAAGTCAAGGTGAGCCTGGAACCCCGATTATCTCAAGCACATCCTGGACCCTCCAGCCTCCAGGCAGGAGACAGCTGAGCCATGAGATAAGCAGGCAATTCAAGGCCTAAACTCACCCCAGCTCTATTAACAAACCTGGTTAAAAGTCTAAGGTTACAGTTCCTCTGCAGCCATCACCATCCTATACATGTCTAGAGTCACATAGAAAGCCCCCCAATTTTTCTATGCAAACTAGGCATCCACAGGCTACCGGCACCTGCCAATCCACTTATGAGACATCCACAGACTACCCTGCCCCTACCAATCCCCTTGCTGCCTATGCCCCTACCTCTGCCTTTTTCTCTATATAAACAACTTTTATCTATACAATAAACCAGAGCCGTCCATTGCCACGTTCTCCTGGGTGGCTATGCCGTCGGCCTACTGCTATCCCAAGACACTGTTCACCCAGCTCCATGGATGAACCAGAGTGTTAGTGTACAACGACCTCCGAAGTAATCCACGGATCACAGCCAAAGCTGTGGCCAGCACTATGTCATCAGCACAGTTTCCTCAGGACCCACTGTCTTGTTTCTAGAAACCAGTGTGAACAGCATAGATAGGACCACAGGATCCAAATCCAGTAGACAGAAGGGCAGCATGGTGCTGTGAGCGAGTTTCTAAGTTCACACATCTCAGCTGTCAAATGTAGGGAAAAGATGCTGCCCTGCCTCAGTCATGATGCTCCAAATGAACAGAACCAATAAAGTACTTGCAATGTCAAGAGATGGCGAATTCACCATCAGTGGGCAGGCTGGACCTCAGGCAGGAGTTGCTACTGAAGCTTTGAGACATCATTTCTTCTTTGCTAAACTTTGTTTTCTTGAGTCATCTAATGGACTGACTGAAACCCATCTACATTATTGAGGGTAATATTTATGTATTTATGTGTGCATTTATTTTTTTCCATTAGTAGGGGTTGAACCTAGGACCTTGTGGTAGTTTGAATATATGCCTCCCATAGCCTCAGATAATTTTTTAAATTTTAACTTATTTATTGTTAATAATTAGATTCATTGTATGAGTAAGTCTTGTGATGGTACTCCCATTTCCCTCCTCCCAATCCCCAACCTGTTACAGGCCCTCCTCAGTGGGATAGCTGGATCAGTCCATGGGACAGGGGGTTATGAATTGCACAATCAGTAGCCAGTTTTTCTTTTCTCTGTGTGTTGTTCATAAGGGGGGTGCAATGTCTCTGGATATTCTCCCCCACCATGGCTCTTACAATTTTTTTTCCCCCTCCTCTGCAAAGCTCCCTGAGTCATACTGGGTGAGTTTTAAATCTGCTTTACTGTTGAGCTCCTAAGAGTCTCTGGATTTCTGCTTTGGACTGTGTTGGGTATCCTCAGCGTCTGTCTCCATTGACCTTTCATAGGTTATCTGACTTGGTTGGAAGTGGCTCTCTTGCTCATCTCGTCACTTCCTCAAAGGTTTTGTTCAGGCCCAAAATGATAAGTTAGGGGTGGTTTATCTCCTGCCAAGGGGTCAGCCATCCTCCCATGTCCTGTTGGTGGAATTGGACTATCCACGGTTCTCGCTGCCTTCTGGAAAACACAAACGGATGCCCCAACAGAGAGTGAGATCAGTCTAGGTAAACTGAGACATACATTAATTTGCTAGATGCTAATGGGTGTAGCCTCTCTGTAGACCCCTGGTTACATTTATTAAGGATAAACTTCCTGCTTAAATCCAGCAGCCCTGCTGGAGGAGACATGTCACTGGAGGCTGATCTGAATTCCAGCCCCAAGGTATGGAGAGAGAAGTGTGAGCTCTGGCTCCATCCCTGTCTGCTGCTTTTTGGTATTTGCTGGCTGGTTTCTTTCTCTGCTTGGATCTGTGAAAGGGAGCCAGCTTCTCCCATCGTTGATGGAACTTCCCCTGGATCTCTAACCTAGATCTAATCCCTTCCGCCCATGTATCTTGTTTCAATGTTCATCCCAGCCACGTGGAACAGACTACAGCAGACGTCATACATGCCAGGCTCACACCTTCCACTGAGCTACATGCAAGCTCCAGCCTTTTGATTTTCTTTTCTCTTTCAACACAGGGTCTTCATAAATTGTTCAGGCTAATCTTGAACTCACTCTGTATTCCAGGCTGGCCTTGAATTTGTGATCTCCCTGCCTCTGCCTCTTGAGTAGCTTGGATTGAGAAGGCCTATTCCACTAGGCTCAGCGAGGGTTAAATTTACTTAAAAGCAAGCTGGACATGGTGGCTTACACCTCTAATCCCAACACTAGGGAAACTGAGGCAGGAGAATTGCTTCCAGTTCAAGACTAGTCAGGATTACACGATGAGTTCTAGGTTCTAGAGTGAAACCATGTCTCAAAAAAGGAAGAAAAAGAAACAGATAACTCCAAAATATTAGTTTAACATGTACCAGACATAAAAATTATTCATTCTTTTTATACACTCAGCTTTGGCACCCTGCACTTGCCTAACCTTACGGCTCATGGCTTTTGGACAGGCCACACCCCAGTATTCAGTACCTTAAAGTGCTAGTGTCTCTGGTATCAGATGCCATTGCCTCATGGTACCGACTCTTCAGGTTGAGATTCAAAAAACTAGCTACAATCTAGTCACTTGGTCTGGGCTGGGGAGGAAGCGAGTAAATAACCTTCTCTGGGCTTGGACGGACTAAGTGTGATGCACAGAACTAGACCTGCCTATTCTGACCAGTCCTTAGGAAGATGAGAGCAGACCTTCAGAACAGGCATATGCGAAGGCTTGTATCAATCAACAGAGCAATTTTACATCCCATGAGTCTAATAATTAAAAAATGGAGACATTGCGTCATTTTTCATTGAATATTTTGATAAATCCATTTGTATTGTGTTTTACAAAATCCTTCCATCTCTGATGAAATCATAAGAACTGGTCTTCCAGCAGTCCTGCTTAGAGAGGGGTGCTCCTGGCCCCCTGAGCAGCCTTAATAGCTGGACACTGGAGGTCTGTGTTTTCAACAACTGCCTAGAAATGCATGTTTAAGTCTTTTGAAATTAGGTCAAAACTCCAAGAGCTGGAAGACCTTGTTTTATTTTTGTATTTCATTTTATCTTCCCTCCCAACCAAAATGCTGTATCCAGAAATCTTGGTGGGTCTTCATAGCGGGGGCAGCTCTGGTCCCTTCAAAGACACTAATGGGCACCTTGTGCCACTCCTGCAAGTCAGGACACGAGTCCCACAGTCCTACTTCTTCAGACCCCTTGTGGATCCTTTAGGATCCTGGGAGTTCCAAGGTTTTCTCTGATCCTTCACACAGGAATAAGACTTTTCAATCTCCATCTCTTGGTACAGACAGGAAATCTGTTTTTTATTTTTTTAAGGAAAAAAATCTCTAGAGCCAAAGAAACTCTATTTTTTTCTTGTCCTTGCTCAAAGCTTTTATAGAACATCTTGAGCTTTCAAAGGCAATGCATGTATTGATTTTTTTTGTCCCTGACCCCCAGGGTTCATTGCTGCTGTGTTTTGGGGCTGAGGCTCTCTATAGAAATCCCAGTGGCCCCAACTCGGGAAGTCTTGGTGATTGGATGATACTGGAAGCAGTTTCCTTATATAAACCATCACAGATGTCCTTTGTAATTTGTCTTCTTCTCTCTCTGGGAGGTTTTCCTCACAGGATCTTTGCTGCATGCCTTGAAACTTTTAAACCAGCCTTCAGGTCAGGATTTCTGCCAAGAAGTGGAGGTCTCACCTCTGCCAAGCTCCTGGAGAACCACTTCTGGCTCCTGAGGCACCTTCCACCTGGAGGCCCACATGGAGAGACTTCATGGCTTCTGTGTCTCAGTAGACTGAGCTGCTTATCTGCCAGGGCTGCCATAGCAAAATGACAGACTGGGTGACTTACACATCCAACCTCTCTTCTCTCACTACAGGGTCAAGGTCAAAGCACAGATAGGTTTGGTTCCTTGAGGCCACTCTCCAGGGCCTGTGTTCTCCCATAGCCTCCTCTCAGTGCGCATGCCTGGTGTTCCTTTCATCCATCCTATTGGATCAGCGCTGTACCTTATGACCTCATTTAACCTGTTACCTCCTCAAAGGCCCAGTTGACAAATATAGTTTTGGAGGGTTAGGATTTCAACTTATCTGTTTTAGAGGGATGCAGGTGAAGGTTAGGGTTCCAGCAGGGACATTTTGGAGGGATATAATTCATGCCACCCTTCCCTGGAGGTCACCCACCTCTGAAGGTGCATTCGTTTCTGCCTGTGGTGCCCAGGGGGGAGGGTTTTGTGGGCAGCAGTGAATTCTGCCAGAGACCACTTTCTATTCCCCACTTTTCTCAGATGTTTTCAGGAGCCAACTGAGCCCTGGTTTTTGTGAACATATCACCCATGTTTTTGGCTTTTCTCCCCCTTGGACACCTGCCTGTCTTTCTATGCCCCCCCCCCATTTGGAGGGAAGACAGCAACTAGTTGTCTTATTCCTTAATCTCTATGACAGCTCTCTCTCTTCTACAAAATGGAGCTAATGATTGTACCAGGCCGATGGGGTGGGGGTCAGAACTAAATAGTAACATATTTAAAGAAGGGCTAGTACTTAGTATAGCACCTGGTATGCAGAAGGAACTTAATATATATTCTAAGTACACTGTATAGCACCTGGCATGCAGAAGGCAGTCAATGAATGTTCATTATTTCTGTGGTCAACCTTTTCTCCAACCAACCAACCAATCACCGCTAAGAGTTTTCTGATTTGCCACTGTGCTCCCGCAAAGAGAGCCCGTTAAGTCCGAGAGAGTGGCAATGCTGAGTCAGTAGACATTGATTTGGGAACAACTATAAAAAACACTGTTCCTGACTCAGTCCCAGTTAACAGCATCTGGTGGATTCAAGCCCTCTCTGTTGGTTCTGGAATCATCTAAGCAGGGAGCTTGACTTTCATTTCTTCCAGCCCTACCTTTCCCCATGCTAACCCATTGTGTTGGATCCTCTCTCTCCACTTCCCAAAGCTGACCCCTTCCCAGAGACCAGCCAAGACCCTGGATCAGGAATTAGATTTTATCATTTACTGCAAGTCAGAGTTGTGTCTCTGTGAGGAGTAGGAGGCAAGTTCTTCCAGAATATTTACTGAGCAGAATCACTTCCATCATGTTTTTTAGAGAAAATACTCAATCAGTCCAGGTTCAAAAGAGCCCTCGCCCACGGGCAGAATCTCACCCCTGGTTCTGATTCTTCTGTTAGGGTAAGAGTCCACTGAACTCGGAACCTGGGGACAGGGGCTTATTTTCATGTCCCTAGTTCAGAACCAGAGCTCAACTTAGTTATGTAACATGGTGAAATTGGCCTGTTTTAGAGTCATTTTAAGTACACGAAAGCCTTGGCACATCATGTGGGTCACCCGAATTCTCAGGGGTGTCAGGAAGTGAACCAAATAGAGTTTAAGCAAAATTCCTATGAGAGCTGACCTCCTTGTTCTCAAGTTCACCTCCTTGCAGGCAGGAGAAGTTGGTGTGGAACAGATAGACATTCCTTCTGCTCAGGCTGAGGCTGACTGACCCTTCTGTCCACCTCTGGCTGGGCTCCCGAGGCTTCTGGATGGACACGAGTGTGTCCTGAGTCTGTCTGTGCTGGCATGAGCCTGCTTTCCTAGCGTGGCGGCTACTTTTGGAAGTTGCATCCCCAGTGTCCTTCATTTCCTCTCATTGATTGACAATGTCCAGCCGATGTCCTCTGTGCCTCCCATCCACATCCTCGTGTGATGTTGAGGACACAGCATCAGTGTCCTTGAGTCCCTCTGATGTGCCCAGGGGACCTGAGCAAAACCAGAACCTCCCCCAGTGTTTCAGGGTGTAAGTCAGGGGATCCCCGAGTGGAACACTCTACAGAGATGCCCTCTGCATGGCTGTGACAGCTGCTCTTCTGAAGGGGAGGCGACCAGATGAACAAGGTTCTTCAGAAACGCTGGCTGCTGGTGTGGGAGTCACTCGAGAGGCATCAGAACAGCTGCAAAATATGATACAAATCACTTGAAAAAGTTCATTGATTTTTTTTTTTTGTAGCAAAACTGCAAGTACTTCACTTTATAATAATTGTTCGCTGGCGCTCTTGAGTGTAAGGAGCCTGAGCTCCTTACACTTGAGCTTGAGGGCGGTGGGGTCAGGCTGCATTCAGCAAGCAGGCCCAGGGAAGACAATGGCACACGGCTGAGGGGACACTTTCATCATGAGCTAATTTACAAACCAAAGCAAAACCGACTCAGGTTTTGTCTAAGATTATTAGAAGATGTTAATTCTGGGCTTAAATGATTTCTTCTACTCCTTTTCCTGAGCTCATAACAGACACAAAAATGAAAGGAACATCCATCTACTCAATTCTGTCTCTCCCCACTTCTTATCTCCCTAATTAAATTTTGTGACTTGGCACACACGGTGGGCGGGCTGCATGTTTGCCTCTCTTTTCTCTAGGAGGACAATGCACTTGTTATTCAAATTCTTATTGCTTCTTGCTGGAAGCTTCTAGATGAAATGGTTGCTGGCCTTTCTTCTTGCATTTTCTCTGGGTCAAGAGAAAACATGTAAAAGCTTGGTATGGCCTTTCCTCCGTTCCTAGTGGGTCCCCAATTCAGAAGGTCTCAGTGGCCAGTTCTGTGTCCCTCTTCCTCTCCTACGGGACAGGACCTCTCAGTAGCAG
Organism: Zapus hudsonius; assembly: GCA_004024765.1. Lineage (NCBI taxonomy): Eukaryota > Metazoa > Chordata > Mammalia > Rodentia > Dipodidae > Zapus > Zapus hudsonius. Next base: position 12,743 of record PVHP010018361.1, on the reverse strand, counting down.
GAGTAGCAGCAGTTCTGTCTCCTCAGGTTCTGTCGAACAGGCCATGCTGTCCACCAGGCTGGCAGGACCCCGCTGCCAGGATTTCAAAGTATGTGAGCAAACAAAGCCCAAAGTGGACTAGCTCTCAGTTATCCGCACCAGCAGAGGGCTGATCCAATAGTCCTGTCGACTGGGCTCTGGAATCCCATGTGATTTGCAGAGCACAGGTTTACCTGGCAGCTTCCACTCTGTTTGGGTGAGTAGTGTTAGCATTTTCAATCTGTCTGTGGATTGTACCTCAGGAATGTGCTGGCGTCACCAGGGGAGCCCAGGGTCACTGAGCTGGGTGGCCTCCCAGCCTTCCATCTCCCAGCCACGTCTGTCCACTCCTTCCATCTGTAGACTCTCAACTCATTTCTACTCTCTCATGGTGAGGAGAGGGAAGTTCCCAGCTGATTCATTCAGTTAATAAGCAGTTCTTAGATATCAACTATGTGTTAGATTTCAAGAAAGCTGCCTCTCATCTCTACACATACCCCCCCCCCCACACACACACTCCACCAACTGTGTCTGGATCAGATAATCACACTTACTGTTATGGAAATTGATTAATTCCTGCCACCTCACCTGTGGCCTTGTGTGGAGGGGACATTCCAAGTCCTGCTGACTCAAAGGTTTCGACCTCAATAGACCTCAGTCACCCAAAGTAGCAGGTGCTCAGCTCAAGTCCCATAATGCAATACAAGGTCCCTCCTCCCATCCCTGAAAGCCCCTTAAATCTCCTTCCTCCCCTTACTCATGAGTCTGAAGCTTAATTCTCTTTGGCTTTGGGTTCCACCAGTCTTTCCTGGTGTGGAAAAAAAAAAAACTTGGGCCCAAGAAACTGTCCACTTTAGTCCTCTGTTGTGAACCCCCAACCTTACAGCTGGTCAACGACAGCTGGAGAAAACAAAGAACACTGACAGGAAACGCAGACTGCCACCATGAGTAGGCTGAACACACTTCCTACTGGGAGAGAACAGCAAACCAAGAAAGGAGCACTTGTGCAATGGAGGAGCAAAAGCCTGGGGGAGGCAATCAACAGCTTTTAATTCAGCCAAATAATCCACTCAGTGATGGGGAGCCCTTAAATGGAACTGGGGACTCAGGGTGAAATACACTGGGAACCAAACTCTTGGGTCCCCAAAGAGAGATACACTATACGATTGATTTACAAAGAGGCTACTAACAATAGAATCTAGCTAATTCAGATATGTGTATCTCAGTTAACCTATACTGATCTCACTCTCCAATGGAGATTCTGTTTGTATCTTTCAGAATGCAGCGAGAGAGCTGTGGCTCTTCCAACCCTACCAACAAACCACAGGAACCGGGCTGGCTCCTAGGATATCCATAATCCCCTACCCCATGGACTGATCCAGACTGCCCATGGAGAAGGATATCCAGATGATTGGGGTTAGGGAAGAGGGGCATTGGGGAACTGGGGATAACAACTCATTTGTTCATTGAATTTATCTCATTATGGATAATAAAAATAAAATAAATTAAACAGTCTATCAAGAAGTAGCTAATATTTATTTTAGAGAATAATGAGAAACTAATCTACTAACAAACATTATATGTCTCATGGTGGCTCATAGCTATAATCTCAGCACTGGGGAAAGTGAAGTAGAAGAATTGCCATGAGTTCAAGGCCAGCCAGTTATAGAGTGAGACTCTCAGAAAAACAAACAGGCTCTGGAGAGATGGCTTCACGGACAATGTGCTCCCTGCACAAGAGTGAGAATCTGAGCTCAGATCCTAGGAGTTCACATAAAAGACCCATGCTGAGGCCCTAGTGTCTGCCATCCCAGCAAGCCCAAGAAGGGAGGTAGACACAGGAGAATCCTCTGGAAGCTCACAGGCCAGCCAGCCCGGAGAACCGAATGTGAACAAGAGAACCAACAACTAGAAGTTGTCCTCTGACCGACACACATGCGCTGTGGCACTCACACACCACGCAAGCAACAAACACCTAGTCAACCAAGCAAACGAAAAACCCACACAACCAAAGAAAACTGTACATTTCTCTCTTTGTGTTAACCATTACATAGTCTTCCATTCCAGTACATGTGACAATATGGATCATATTTTTATTGTCTAAACATATCTGGAAGATTTCCATCATGCAGAAGCATAATTCACACAGGTATGTTATGCTCTCTTGTTAAAATGTTCTTGAAATTTCCTTTCTTCCCCTGGATTTCTCAGAGCAAAAATGTTCTGACTCTGTGGAGTTTTGTTTTTGTTTTTCTTTCTCTGGTCTTTCTTTATAAGGGATTTTCAGGAATAGAGTGAGTATGTGTGTGATTTTCTCAAGAAACAACTTCTTGGGAGGTGAATGAAGCCCTTCAGATTTAGATTAAAATCACATGATTTATTTATGGTCCCCGGTGGATGCTGTGCTTGCCACAGTCCAGTTGTACCCGGGACTGCTGAAGACATTCGTCTGAGAGCAGCGTGGACAGACAAACCATCTACTTGGGCCACACAGGGACATCTGTACCTCATCTCAGCAGTGTGAATCATCTGTGGGAATCTAGGCCTTTGTGTTGGTCATTTGAGCAATGTCTCAGGCATTTCATAAACCTTTGCTGCAGGGAGCTGCTGGGCCTTTGGGCTCCTAAATCTGTGGAGGAAGTATGAAGGAAGTGGAGGGAGAAGGGTGGCCATCAGGAGATGGTGTGATCTTTGGGAATTCCCAGCAGGAGCAGAGAAACAATGCCAGGCGCTGTCTGGGTGTCTTGAGGACAGTGCCTGGGTGTCTTCTTGAGCAGCATGGTGTAGGAGGCAGGAGAGCAGATACTGCAAAGAGATGATGCACTCTTCCCAGACATAAGGAATTTAAGACGTACAGTGTCTATTTGAATTGAGGCACCAACCAAGCAGGTGAGTGGAGGGACTCCAGAGAGGGAGCCCTGTCCAGATGGGAACCATGAACTCACACACAGAAGGCCTCACCCACATTTTCTATTTCTCCTTTCTCACCACAACGGAGCCATGGTTTGTTTCGCTCATGGTTTCGGAGAGGTCAGTCCACTAGCTTTGCTCCATGGTTTGATGGCATATGTTGGGGGAGGTGAGGGATCCTCACCTTATGGTGGACAAGAAGCATAGAGCAAGGAGGGCACCAGGGGCCTTGAACACTGTGCTCCCAGTACCTACTGCCTACAGCTAGACCCCACTTACACTTTTCCAGAACCTCCTCAAATAGTGCCACAAGTTTGGGACTAACCACATGAGCTTGGGGAGGACATATTCAAACCATAACTAGTCCTTAAGGAATAAGTTAAGGATTAGACACTATAAAACAGATGAGACAGTTTGAGAAAAAAAGACCAAAGAAAAAATTAATTCTGAATCATTGCCTTTGTGTCTTTACTAGCATTATTTATAGTTATGTATTTTATCTACTATCTTTACCACGAAATATTTTGATATTCTAAAAAAATCTAGACAAGCATCATATGACAAATGCCATTGAACCCTCTTGCTCAAGCACAGCTGAGGTCCCCTGTGAACTTCTTCCTTCCCCGTGGGAATACAATCCCTATGCTCGTCTATATACTTTTATGAGCCCTCATGTACTGACAACTGGTACCCCTTGTTGGGGAGGTCGCAGACCCCTGGCCCCCTGGGGGTAGCCCAAGTCTCGCCAGCCAGCAGGAGAAAGGGTTCCATCGGGGAGAGGTGAGGCGTACTCAGGCTGGGAGTCCAACACCCCCTCTTCAGGCCTACCCAGCATCTCCCATCAGAGCCAGGTCTAGGTGTAGCCCAGGTGTCTCTTCTACTAGCACATGGGATGGGATGAAAGCTGTGCTCAGAACCTGTCATGATGCATGCCTCCATCACAGGATGTCACCCTCTTGGTCTTTGGTTGGGAGACCTTGATGTCTAATTAATTCCCAGCTTCTGGCTGTGCCCTGCTCCACTCTAGATAAGCCTTTGAGGATGCACACAGGTAGACCACTGGATTTTCTTGGCACTGGAATTTTTTGTTGTGGTGGTCCTGGAGATTGAACCCGGGACCTTACTAGGCAAAGAGCTCTGCCACTGTGTTAGAGCCCCAGCCCTCTTCTTACATTACATTTTGTTTTGAAGCAGGATCTCACTAAGTTGTCCAGGCTAGCCTTCAACTCACTCTGTAGCCCGGATTGATCTTGAACTTCCAACCTGCCTCAATCTCCTAAGAAGGTGGGGTTTCAGGTGCTATGGTAAGATCTGAGGATCTGGTGGGAACTGGATGGTCTTGATTCTGATGTCTGTTCATTCACCATTTATCTTTAGGTATATATAAGTCTGGCTCCCTAATCACGCCCACTGCAACTGACCTATTCCCAATTCTCTCTGCCACATGAAAGCCCTAATAAGCCTCATGGTCTAGCTGGGTGGACTGGGGCCCATTTCCATGATTCTTCAGTACATAGTGGGCAAAGGGTAACCCAACTTCAGTTAATGCTGCTAAGATTTTCTATGGGGCAGTTGTGATAGTATAAAACAACCACTTACATGTTATCATCATCTTGGAGAATAATGTAATAATTTTATTTTAAAACACCCCCTTTGTAGCATTCAAACTCATTTCTCCTTTTCCTCTTGGTCCTTGTCCAGAAACTGATGTTTCATATGAACAGAATTTTGGTATAGCTTTAAAAAACGAGTATTAATATCTTTTCAGCCCCAGGAAGTTTGTCATTTTCAGGGGCCCTCATATTTCATCTCTCACTCTTTTAGTGATAGAAAAAAAGGTCTCAGAATATCCCAAGGAAACTTTGAAGTTGAGCTCAGGAAGGGCTTTCTCATACAGGAATGTCATGGGACACTTTCTGTCAGACAGTAGTGATGGAGAGAAGGCAGGGAGGCCACCCTCTCTCAATGAAGGCTGCAGGGGAGCAGTTAGATGACTTCTAAAGGTCCTATCCAGCCCTTGTTCCTCAATGTGGAGGCTCTGTCCTTCTCAGATGTCTCTGTTGAATCTAAGCTTTTGCCTCTAGAGCTGTGAGCCCTGAGTGAGACCCTCTCGGCCGTACCCTCCTCTAGGCAAACCAGACGCTGAGCCAGCTGGCAGAGTTGTGCCTCCTGGGCATTCCAGGCCAGGACTGATGGGCTCTTCTGATTCGCTCTGACTGTTTGGCTTCCAGGGGGGCCAGTGGTGTGTGGAGCAGTGAGCCCCTTCTGGGGACCTGCTGTCTCCATGAGTTAACTCATCAGGGGCTTCCTGATATCCTCTCTCACTGGGCAGAGATACTGACATCTGTCCTTTGTGGATGTCACTGGTTATGCCTGGGTGACTGGATAACTCACTTTTGAAATCAGCTATCAGATCTGAGTCCAATTCCAGAATCCTAGTTTGGTTCAAGTTGACCAGGAACCTGTTTGATCCTTGAGTCCGGAATGAACTAGCAAAAGGCATATCCCAGACCCATTTATAATGTATTGGGGGAGGGATAAGATGATTTCAATTGAATATTTTTGTCTATTGCAAAGAAAATTAGATTAATAACTTGTTTCCTAGATTTATATATGTTTTAACAAAACAGACGACATACACAATAGAAATGGGACCCACACGGGTCTTCACATTCATAAATATGAAACACTTTACCTCTTATTCAGGGAGATGGTTTTGTAAGAGCGATTACATTTATAGAAACTGTTTTACAAATGGCTTTCATATGTGTGTGTGGATATGTATATGCCTGGAATCAGGCCACCACTGCATTAAACTTCTACTATTTAATTTACTCCAAAAGTTGTTAGTTGTTTTTATGTTGCTCCAACAAAATAGCTGAGGTAAAAACTTTGCAAGAGAAGAGGTTTATTTTAGCCCATGGTTTTGGAGGTGTCAGTGTGTGGTAGGTTGACCCTGTTGATTTGGGACCCCTAGTGAGACAGGCAATCGTGGTGGGGAACATGTGGTAAGCCAAGGCTCTCACCTCATGTCTAGGATGTGAACAAGGATGATGAAGAAACCAGCATGCCAAGCAGACTCCCCTTTATGTCAGATCTCCACGATAAAACATTTCCTAGGGCCCACCTCTAAATGATTTCACTGCCTCTCAGTGCATAATGTGGTCGTTTGAATCTAAAATTTCCCCCAGTGGCTCAAGTGTTTGAATCAAGCTTCCTGCTTTGTACTCAGCTGGTAGAGCCTTTAGGAGGTGGAGTCTTGCTGGAGGAGGAGTGTCACTGTGGGTGGACATTGAGGTTTATTAGTCCAGACCAGTGAGTGTCCAGAGCCAGCGCTCTTGCTGGTGTGACAAGATGTGACACCTAGCTGTCTGCTCTGCCATGTTTTCCCTGCCAAATGCTTTACTCTCACAAGCTGCTCCTGGTCAAGTGTTTTGTCCCAGTGAGAAGGTAACAGCTATAAATGCCAAGTTGGAGACCAAACTTTTAATGGATGGACCACTGCTTTCCAGACTATAGCTATCATCACTTGCCTCTTAAACTTGAACTATTTTTAAAATTCTTAACGAATAGATGCGTTTATTCTTGTTGCACCTTCCAGCAAGACTTGCAGTCCATCCACACTGCCACCCCAGCCCTATTCTGGCTATAGGTGGCCACTGTTAAAAATATGGTGTCACTCTTTGAGCCCCCTTTACAGATGTTACTGAAGGGGCCATATTAATAAAGTTCAAGATCACAGACTCAGGATCCCCGTGCCCCTGATGTGCTTGGGTGACCTTGGATTCTGCTTGGCTTTGAACTTCATCTCTGTTACTTATCAGCTGAATGATTTGTGGTACTTAACTCTATGCCCCAGTTAGCATCTGTGAAAAATGTATACTGCCCATTTTATATGTGTGTGTGTGTGTGTGTGTTGTATGGTGGTGTGGACTGTGGTGTATGTGTGTGTATGTTGTATGGTTGTGTGGACTGTGGTATGTGTGTGTGTGTATGTATTTGTGTGTTGTATGGTGGTGTGGACTATAGTGTATACATGTATGTGTGCGTTGTATGTTGGTGTGGACTGTAGTGTATACATGTGTGTGTGTTGTATGGTGGTGTCGACAGTGGTGTATGTGTGTGTGTTGTGTGGTGGTGTGAACAGTGGTGTCCACATGTGTGTGCGTGTGTGTATGCACACAGATAGATGCCCTGTGAGCACATGTGGAGGCCAAAGGAGAACACTGGATGTCTCTCTTTTGCTCACTTGTGTGTTTCCTTGAGACAGAGTCTCTCGCTGAACCTGGAGCTGCCATTTTCTGTCAGTCTGGCCGACTAGTGAGCCCGTCATTCTGTCTCAGCTCCCCACATGCCTGGGGTTACAGGCGTGTGTGACCACACTCAGCTGTCTATGTGTGCTGGGATCAAATTCATATGGTCTCAGACCCTATCAGGTCCTCATAGTAGTGCAACAAGGGCTCTTCCTCATGCAGCCGTCTCCCCAGAACTTTGATAGGATTTTTGTGAGAATTAAAATATTTTTGGCAGTAAAGCATTTAGAACAATGTCTGACATACAATAAGTGCTCAAAGATGTTAGTTACTTACTGCTTTGTCTGGGCCATGGCTGGCTGGGCAGGTGGGCACGAGGCATGGGTGGTGGCGGGGCTGGTGCTGGGCGCAGGCACCTGCTTTTGCATCTATCAGCAGGGATGCCATGGGCACCGGCTGTGCCCCTCACAGTCCACAGAGGTTTTAACCGATGGTTCACATGATGATGTCCTAAATGTGGACCAACTCGAGAAACTTCTTTACCTGATTGAGTCAACTGAGGACCCTGTCATTATCAAAAAAGCCTTGGTCACTCTGGGTAACAATGCAGCCTTTTCAGCTAGAGAAGCCATTATTCATGAACTGGGTGGTATTCCAATTGCTGGAAACAAAACCAACAGTCCAAATGGCAGTACTGAAGAGAAAGCTTTAAATGCACTCAACAACCCGAGTGTGAATGTTGAAAACCACATCAAGATAAAGGTGTACATCAATCACGTCTGTGAGGATGTCCATCTAGAGGTAACTCCTTATGATCATTTAACCACTCTTTGAAAAGACTGAAGAGAGTCTGCACTGATGTAGATACACCCATGAAATGGTTGTTTTTAAGAACACATTCTAATAGTATGTAGTATGATCCCATGTGTGTTTTTTATGAGAATTATTTACATTCCTATCCAGACAGAACCTTTCTGGAATGGTATTCATACTCTTGAGAGTGGGGCTGGGGTTTGGGAAAAGGCTTTTCTATGTATGTCTATTACTACTGCTTCAATTTTTATTTTACTATGACCATAAATTGAAGAATTAAAAAAAAGAAAAACAAAAAAATGTTACTAAAGAATCTTATAATGCACCTTATACACAATGTCATACCATAAATAGACTTCAGATTTATAAGAGGGTGTATAATTTGAGGCATCTCCTGAGATAATTATGTTGGCTTCTCCCTTAATGAGCTAATGCAGTGGATCACGTTAACAGTTATCCTCACTTCTGCCATCCTTTGGGCTTAAAACCACCTTGATTCACTATTTTTCATGTGCTGCTAATTTGCTAATATTTTATTTAGAACTTTCAGGTGCCTGTTCTCAAGGGGTGTGAGACAATAGTTTTATTGTCCGGTGTTGTCCTTGTCTTGTCCTGATGTCAGAACCAAATACGGGTCATGTGATGGGTTCAGAAGGTTTCCATGTTTTTCTAATTGTAGATCCCGGTGTGAATTTTTTTTTGATCGTTGAATGTTAGAATTTCTCCAAAGATTTTTACATTTACATTTCTTTTTGACATAGATATAATTTATACTTTCCTATTAAAATCATTTAAAATATAGATTTTCAATTTTACTAGCTGCTGTAGTAAGATTCATGTTGCTGGGATGAACATCCAACCAGGCATAGTTTATGGGAGGAAGGGATTTATTTCAGGCTTACAGATCCAGGGGAAGTTCCATCCATGGCAGAAGAAGCTGGCTCCCTTTCATAAATCCAAGCAGAGAGAGATCACCAACAGCCAGCACCACAAATGCAAACAGCCAGGGCTCAAGCTGCTCTCCATATACCTTAGGGCTGGAAATCAGATCCACTTCCAAACACACCTTAGGACTGGACCCCAGGGTCTGTCCCCAGTGACATCTGCTTTTGCAGGATTCTGGAGACTTAAGCAGGAAGCTTAACCTTAATCCAAAATACCTGCAGCTTTGGGGGACATACATTCACATTCAAACCACCACACTGGTGTGACATTGTACACAGAATTCTCTTTTAAAACAGCCATATTAAATATCCCAATAATTATTAGCATTCATTGTACATTTCGTTTCTATTCAGCCAGTTTGTTTATCAGTCTTCTCAATGACTTAGCTGCTAGTTTTATTGATTAAATCTTTTAAAAGAACATTATCTTAGCCTGTTGTTGCGGTCAGCTTTCTAGTTGCTGCGCAGGAAGAGCCCAAACAAAAGCGGCTTGTGTAGGAATGGGTTTATTTGGCTTACGGACTCCAGGGGAGACTCCATCCTGGCAGGGAAAACGATGGCATGAGCAGAGGGTGGACATCACCTCTGCCACAGCACTGCAAACAGCGGCAGGAAGGTGTGCCAAATACTGGCAAGGGGAAGCTGGCTTATAAACCCCATAAGCCCGCCCCAGCAACACAGCTTCATTGAGGTTGTAAAACCCAAACTGCCATCAGCTGAGGATCGATAAATCAGAACACATTCATTTGTTTGTGGGGGACACCTGGACCAAACCATGACACCTGTGTATGTAGCTTTGGTGGTAGAGCACTTGCCTAGCATGCTCGAGACCCTAGGTTCAATCCCCATGACTACATCTACACACATAAATTGTCTTCTATGGAATTCTTAATTCATATTCATGGAGTCTTCATGCTTCATCTAGTGGATTATTTTCTTTTCTAGATTTTAATTAATTCAATTGTTGACTATTCTACATTTTATGATATATAATTTTCGAGGCCAAACATTTTCTTAGGATTTATTAACAGTCCATATGTCGTGTCTTGATGTCATTTTCTGTTTTCTAAGCACTTTATTTGGACATCCATTTCTTCTTTAACACTAGATTCTTTTTCTTTAAGTGTATTTATACTTCTGGATGCATAATTTTGTGGGTGATGTTCTACAGAGTGCTGCCCAGGTCTCCCTTTAGGACCGGGATATTCATTCTTCTAGGCACAGGGAAAGTTGCTCTCTCATGAGACACAACCGAGTCCATGTTTAGGACAGAACTTCTTAAACTTTTTCCACTTGTGAGTCCATTTTGACCTAGGAATTTCTATATGACCTCATGTATAGAGATGCACAATAAATGTACAGAGCAAACATTTATTGATACTAAATCATTAGGAAATTTAAAATAATTCTTTGGCACATATAATTTTACCATTTACTAAAGATGAGAGCAAATTTGTACACTAGTGGTATGGTTGTACTTGTTTGCTTTTACATAAAGAATTAAATCTTGACTGAATATTAAGCTCTGCAGGACACAAAGCATCGTCACATTTTTCAGAGTTGATGGATATTTTGATTTTATAATCGTCAGTGCTGAGAATGCCGTGTCTCATAAACACATAGTACCAAAAATGGTCTAAATATATTTAAGGCCATTTCAGAAAATTTTGGAAATTCTGTCCTATTCCCAAGTCAAAATTCATTTAACAATTTTTAAAAAATAAGACTCAAGTCAGAAATTCAAGCATCAGTTTTTAAAAATGAAACATCTAACATGATAACAATCCAAAACTATGTAACAAGTCTGTATACTGAAGAATGATGTCAGGATATTCCAAGTCTTATTTTCCATAACTAAACCATTATGTATCTTTATGAGCAGAAAGCATCACATGTGCACCAAAACACAGCAGTTTGTAGCATAAAACAGTCTTGAATCTGAGTGGAGGTGTCTCAGGCAGAGTGTGCGGGTGCGTGTCATGAGGTCGTTGCTGCATGTACTGTGTTCAGAACCAAGGCCACGGTGAAATTGTGTGGTGCGGTTGTGGCAGGAAGCCATGCACAGTGCAGGTGTATGTCCTGTGCTCAGAACCAAGGCCACAGTGAAGTTACATGAATGAGCACAGGTGAGTGCTGCCAGATACACCTCAGATTCATCACGTTTGATTTGGAATTAATTTTTGGTTGTCGCATGTTCAGAATAACTTTTCCACTGCCATTTTTTTAAACCACTCTTTCATTCAGCTTTGTGACCTCATATGGGGTCATGAGCCAGTTTAAGAAACTGGGATTTAGACATTGGGACTGGCCATTTCTGTGCGTGCTTATGAGGTGTGCAAAGGTCCCACTTGGGGCAAGTCTAAAGAAAATTCCACCTTGTTGCCTCCTGTGCTATCCATAACCCATGGCCACATGGATTGATTCAGTGTGCCCACCGAGGAGGATACCCAGGGGATTGGGGATTCGGGGGAGGGAAATGGGAACATAAGCACAATACTTAATCAATGTATCTAATTTTGGGCAATCAAGATAAACAAAAAGAAAAAGAAAAAGAAAATTCCAGATCCAGCATTCTCAGGAGGAGTCACACCTTCCATATGGCTGCACAGTGGTTCAGCTTCTCCCTTGACGAGTCCTGCTTCCCCCCCCCCATAGATGTCACTCAGGAGAACACTGTGTAAAAGCCCTGCACACAATGTCCTCCTCAGTGTCTGTCTCCTAGGAAACCTGACCTCTGACAGGTCCAGTGCCTGATTGATAAGTCTTTTCTTCAAGCACAGGTGGGACGGGTTTCATCCCTACAGGTGGCATCACTGGGCTAATGGGCACCCGCATCTTCAACCTCACCAGACTGGGCTCACTAGCTCTCCAGTGGCTGTACCAGCTTCCTCCCACCAACATGCTGCCCACCCTCACCAACACTCGCCATCTCTTCCTTTATTGCAGCTTTCCTCGATCATACTGGATCTATAGGTGGGGGATGCTTTATAGGGAGGCTTCAAAAAATGTCAGTGTGTCTCGGTCTTTAGCACATTAGTTCTGTATATTTGTGCTCATTGCTGGTGACTGCAGTGTAGAATACCCCCCTCCCCCATGGTCATAGCCCTGCATGTTTGTGATTAAGTCTCACCCTTAATCCCCAGCTTGTGGAGCTGGGGAGGTGAAACCTTGCTGGAGGAGGTGTGTCATGGGTGTGGGCCTTGAGGTTTATTAGTCTAGCCTTACCTGCCAAGGTTTGCTAGCCAGCTCACTCCTCTCCTTCCTCCCTGCTGATGAGCCCTGCTGTCTGCTTCTGCTGTGTGTTCCCTGCCATGATGAAACTTCTCCTTGAAACTGGAAACCAGAAGTACACCTTTTCTTTTCATAAGCTGTTTCTGGTTGGATGTTTTGTCCCTGCAATGAGAAGGTACCTGCTATAATCAATAACCACATTTTTTGTTAAATAGGTATGGTTACCTTAGATAGCTCAAATACAGAGCAAGGGATCAGGAGCCCAAATCCCAGTCCTGATTTTTTTCCCCAGGGTAAACTGTGTGGCCTCTCTAGACCTCATTTTTGTTATCTACTAGATATGAAAGTTGAAGTAACACCCAGGCCGTGCCATACTGACAACATGTGAGTCCCAGGCTCAATCACTGCTTTCTTCTTACTTCTGCCCCCACCTCTCTGCCCACTCCCATTATGAAGTTTTGCCTTAGGGACTGTCTTCTTTCTCCTCAGAGATAGAAATGGGTTTCATACTGATCAAGGCTCTGGGTTTGGCTTAGGATGAGAGAATGCATAGATATGAGGGAGAAAACATTAG
>PVHP010018360.1:0-33265 GCA_004024765.1 Zapus hudsonius | reverse complement strand
AGGGGGCTCAGTAAACAGGAACACAGGAACTCAGCCAGCAGGAGTAAAACCTATTAGCACTTGTAAACAGGATTCAGGGCTGTCAGCCATTCCCCTGCCTCCTGGGGGCACAGGTGTGCTAGGAACAAAGGTACGAGCTATCATGCTCTCATCCGGATGCATATTAAAACTCAGATATGCAGCCAGGCTGGGTCCAACACAATTCATAAAGGGGGCTACCTTGTTGCCTTCTGTGATATCCATAACCGCTTACCACATGGATTGATTCAGTGTGCCCACTGGGGAAGATAGCTAGTGGATTGGGGACAGGGGGAGGAAAAAGGGAATATAAGCACAATATTTACTCAATCAATGTAGCTAATTTTGGGCAATAAAGATAAAATTTTAAAAATAATAAAAACATTTTGGGCAAACAAACAAACAAACAAGAGCTACTTTACCTATGTTGTGGCTACGTGGCTACACTTGGGCATGATGCTCCAGATGGCATCATTCTACTCCTTCTTCCAAGGAATACTGAGCCCCAGTGACTGGGTCAAGCCAGCTAAATCATTACTTAAACAGACTAAAGAAAAAAATTATTTTTGCCCCTCTTAGAATGTATATAAGTGATATCATATTGAACAGATGTTCCATGTCATTAGATGTGTGTTGAACTCTGCTATATAGGCTGTCACTCACCAAGCTTCTGCTTAAAGATGGGGCAGGAGCTTAAGATTCTGAGGGAGACCAAATGTAGAGGAGGGTCTTGGGAATAAAACTGCAGTTCTCTGGAGGAAAAGGTATCCCACTATCATCATGATCCTGATGCTAGGTGTGGTACAATGTCTGCAACCCCAGCACTTGGGAAGTGAAGGTAGGAGAATTACCATGAGTACTAGACCAGCCTGAACCAGAGTAAGACCTTGTTGCAAACAAACAAAGGTCAAAAGAAAGGGCCAAAAAGGAAGGTCTTGACCTCAGCTGGAGGAGGACACATCCATTCTCATGCTCAGAAGCTTAATTTTTTTCATAAAGACCTAACTGGAGTCTATCTAGTTTGGAGTAAGTTTAACTAGTGGGGCTGAAATTGAATAACTGGTTTCCTTAGACTTTGTCTCATATTTTTTTCTTAGAGTCTATTTTGTCTGATATACTAGTTCTGTTTTTCTTTCTACTTGAATGGGATAAACTTTTTCATTTCTTCACTTTTAGTATATGCATGACCCTCCTAGTAAAATGAATCTCTCATAGGCAACATATGGTTGGATCTTGTACATTTATCCATTCAATTGCTCCTTTACTTTTAACTGAAAAATTAAATTAAATCACATGTAAGGTATTTATTAACATGTAAGGACTCTATATAGCCATTTTAAAATTTGATTTCTGATGGATTTGTAGGACCTATCTTCCTTTCTTCCTATCTTGCCGTTTCCTTTGCTGTTTGATAGCTTTTTTGTGTGTGTTAATATGCTTTGAATTCTTTCTTGTTTACATTTTGTGCAACCATTATAGGTTTTTGTTTTGTGATTGTCATGAGCCTTAGAGTAAATTGTCTTTTAGTTTTAATAGCCTATTTTAAACTAATGACAATTTAACTTTAAGCATGTATAAAAGCTATATTTTCACTATTCATCATCTCTTGTTATTTTGATGTCAAAACTTATGTTTGGGGCTGGAGACATGGCTCAGCAGTTAAGGCACTTGCCTCCAGTGCCTAAGGCCCTGGGTTCAATTCCCCAGTGCCTACATAAGCCAGACCCACAAGACAGTGGCCCTGGTGTGTTCTCTCTCTCTCTCTCTGTTTGAAAATGCATAAAAATATTTTTTTAAAAAAATATTATGTTTGTGGATATAGAGAATGGGACAGTTATCTGATGTGTTTTACCAATTGTTTGTCTTCTATATATAGAAAGACTACTGATTTTTGTGTATTAATTTTGTATCCTGACTTATATAAGGAAAATATTGAAACACTCAAGAGGAAAATAGAGGAGGATGTGACAAGATGGAAAGATATTCCATGCTCATGGATAGGGAGAATCAATATAGTAAAAATGGCAATCCTGCCAAAAGCAATCTACAGATTCAATGCAATGCCAATAAAAATCCCAACCTCCTTCTTCACAGACATAGATAAAATAATCTTTTTTTTTAATTTGGAAGGGTAAGAGACCTCGAATAGCTAAAACTATTCTGAGTAAAAAAAATATGCAGGAGGCATCACCATACCTGACTTTAAAACATACTACAAAGCCATAGTAACTAAAACAGCATGGTATTGGCAGAAAAACAGTCTGACCAGTGGAATAGAATTGAAGACCCAGCCTTTAATTCAAGTAACTTCAGCTTCTTAGTCTTCAACAAGGGTGCCAACAATGTAAGCTGGGCTAAAGATAGCATCTTCAACAAATGGTGCTGGACAAATTAGATAAACACATGTAAAAAAATGAAAATAGACCCACTCCTTTCACCATGCACACAGATCAACTCCAAATGGATCAAAGACCTCAATATCAATCCTGTAACCCTGAACACCCTGGAAGAAAAGTAGGAGGAACCCTACATGAGATAGGAGTAGGGAACAACTTCCTGAGCAAATCTCCAGTAGCCCAGGAAGTGCAACAGTCACTTAACCAATGGGACCTCATCAGGCTCAAAAGCTTCTGTACAGACAAAAACACTGTTCTCAAAGTCAATAGACCCCCTTCAAATTGGGAGATGATTTTCACCAGCTACAACTCAGACAGAGGCCTAATTTCCAAAACCTACAGAGAACTCAAAAAAATTAATAACAAAAAAGCAAACTGCCCCCTCACAAAATGGGGCACTGATCTCAACAGAGAATTCACAGAGGAGGAAACACAAATGGCCTTTTCTCACCTGAGAAAGTGCTCAGCATCCTTAAGCATCAGGGAAATGCAAATCAAAACCACAATGAGATACCACCTTTCCCCAGTCAGAATGGCAATCATAAAGAAAACCAATAACAATCGTTGCTGGCGAGGATGCGGGGGAAAAAGGAACCCTCATTCACTGCTGGTGGGATTGCAAACTTGTTGAACTGCTATGGAAAGCAGTGTGGAGACTTCTGAACAGAATGGACATAGAACTACCAATGGACCCAGCTATCCCTCTACTAGGCATCTATCCACAAGATGTCACATCTTGATGCAGAAACATTTGTACAACTATATTTATCACAGCTCAATTCATAATAGCTAAGAATTGGAATCAACCCAAATGCCCATCCATGGAGGAATGGACAGCGAAACTGTGGTACATTTACATGATG
Organism: Zapus hudsonius; assembly: GCA_004024765.1. Taxonomy (NCBI): domain Eukaryota; kingdom Metazoa; phylum Chordata; class Mammalia; order Rodentia; family Dipodidae; genus Zapus; species Zapus hudsonius. The sequence continues at coordinate 29,988 of PVHP010018360.1, read as the reverse complement.
GAATTTTACGCAGCTGAAAGGAAAAATGACATATCGACATTTAGGAAAAAATGAGCAGATCTTACTAAGTGAACACTCAAAAGAACAGAGAATCGAACGCCGCATATTCTCCCTCATATGTGGTCCTTAACCAGGATAACCATTTTCTTTATGCAGACTAGTAGAAAGAAGTGAAACGTTATGAATGAGGGATGGGGGGAGGGGAATGGTTTAAGCATGAGGTTTAACCATATTAGGTTCCAAAACATAAAATCCTCACGAGCATACTGTAACCTATTGAGAAAGTAGTGGGAGTCAACTGGCAAGAGGGGCCATGAGTGTTATGGGAGAGAGTCTAAGCCTGTGAAGAATTAGATCAGTCTGACAACCCCTGGCTCCAACCACCGGTTCCTTCCCTCACTGAAATGCTGACCAAAGCGACCCATGAGGCTCCAACAACAAGACAGAATTCTGTCAAAGCCCTTGAGTACCCTCCCCAGGCCTGAGGCAAAACCCTGTTGCTGAGGAAACCACAGAATGCTATAGACCAGCACTGAGAGACACTTCGAGGTCCGGAACGGTATCCAGCTCCCAGAAGGCAGTTAGTGTAGTGCTGGAAGGCACTGCACAGGCTGCCAGGGGAAACTGATCAATGGCAGCTGGAGTAAACAGAGACCACTGACATGAAACACAATCTGCGGCCATGAGTAGATTGACCACACCTCCTAATGGGAGAGAACAGCGAACCAAGAAAGGAGCACTTGTGTAATGGGGAAGCCTGGGTCTGGGGGAGACAATCAACAGCTTTCAAATTCGTCCAAATTTTCCACTCAGTGAGGGGGAGCCCTTGTCTGGAACTTTGATTGCAGGGAGATAGGCACCAGATCCTGAACTCTTGGCCTCCCAAGACAAGATGCACTATGGGAGCGATTGACGGGGAGGCTACTAAAAATAGAATCTAGGTAATCCAAAATTGTGTATATTTGTTAACCTACACTGACCTCTCTCTCCGATGGAGATTATGTTTGTGTTTTTCAGGATGCAGTAAGAGAGCTGGGGCCCATCTAACCCTACCAACCTACCGTAGGCTGATAGCTGAGATCCTGGCAAGAGAGGAGCCACCACAGTCATATCGTGGAGGATCTATATGGAATCCCACAGAGAATGATGGGATGAACAATGGGACCCACAGCCACAGCCATTCAATCAACACAGGATAAGCCAGTGAGACAGAAACCAATGATTTTTGACAGAAAGCCCCCTAAGCTCACAACAATAAAGCAGCCTTAATACTCATCCACCACAACTCAGGGAACTGTGCAGAAGAGGGGGCGGAAAGACTGTGAGAGCCATGGTGGAGGAGACTAACCAGAGGCATGGCACCCCTCAGTAACAACATACTAGGGCCAGGAGAACCTGGCTGAATACTAGGCTATCCATGATCCCCTGTCACAAGGACTGATCCAGACGACCCACAGAGGAGGACATCCAGCTGGTTGGGGATGGGGGAGGAGGAGTGTCGGAGAATTGGGGATAACAACTCATTGTTTGCCCACTAAATAATGTAACTCATTATGGACAATAAAAGAAGAAACAAATGCAAAAAAAAACCCAAAAATTATGTTTGTCCCTTACCAACTTATTGTAGTTACAATTGTTTTAGTGGTTTTGTCTTTTAATATTCATAGTAGAGATAAAATGATTAATTATACACCATCCTTACAGTAATAGACATAATCTTTTAAAATATTTTTCTTTATTTATTTATTTTTAGAAAGAGTGAAAGAGAGAGAGAGAAAGAGTGAGAGAGAGAATGAGCATTCCTGGGCTTCCTGCTGCTGCAAACAAATTCCAGATGCATGAGCAACTTTGTGTATCTGGCTTTACATGTGTACAGGGGAATTGAACCTGGGCCATCAGGCATTTCAAGCAAGTGCCTTTAACCACTGAGCAATCTCTTCAGACACTTAATATTTTATTTTTATATGTGAGGAGAGAGAGAGAGAGAGAGAGAGAGAGAGAGAGAGAGAGAGAGAGAGAGAGAGAGAGAGAGAGAGAGAGAGAGAGAGAGAGAGAGAGAGAGAATATGAATATAGGTCCAACAGGGCCTCTTATCTCTGCAATTAAATTCCAGGTGCATGCACTACTTTGTGCATCTGGCTTTTTATGTGTACTGCGGAATTGAACCCAGACCATCAGATTTTCCTACAAAGAACCTTTAACTGCTGATCTACCCTACCTTCCCAACCCTAGATGTAATCTTGAATACAGCTATGTATTATTTATACTGTTGAGATTTTACTTTATTTCAAGCCATATATGTATATATATATATATATATATATATATATATATATATATATATATATATCAGATTATGTTCTTTTATCCCCTCTCTCCTGCTCCTCCTGTTACCCTGGGGGCTCTCCTCAGTTCAGTTATGGTATTCACTGTGGGGTCATGAAGGTCTCAGTCAGTCCCTGTGGGATAGTGGGGGACCATGCCTCAGGGTAATCCTACCCACTCTGTGGCTCTTACAGTCTTTCAGCTCTTTCTTCCACAATGTTCCCTGAGCCATGGCAGGCCTGTTCACAGTCTGATTTAGTGTTGAGTTCTCTGTAGGCTCTGGATTTCTGCTTTGATGGGTTTTGATTGATCACCATGTCTGTCAACATTGCCTTGGGGGGCTGATTGTCAGGCTAGCAGTAAGAGCAGTATTCCTGTCACTGTTTTCTCTGCAATTTCTCCTGGAACCCGACATATGTGGTAGAGTTGGCATATCTTGTGGTGGGCAGTTGGTTATCTTCTTGTCTTTACAATGGATTTGATTCTCCTCCTCGTTCTCTGCCATCTGTAAAATGAAATAGATTCTCCAACCAAGAGTGAGAGCAACTTGGGTTAAAGGGGATATGAACAGTTATTTGAGAGACTTTTTAATGTGCAAGCCACTCTTCTTCTCCAGAAAGCAGTGGGGGCTTCTCTCTGGAGTCTATGAATTTCCTGACCATGGGATTCTGACTTGGTTTCCAGTACCAGATAGGAGTTCTCTCCCCTTTGAGTGGGCCTCATGTCCAATAACAGAACAGTTGGTTATCCACAGAGTACTTTAATTTTTTTTGTTATTAGTTGGCAACTTTTCCTTTCAGCTAAAGGCCCTGTTGGACCTATATTCATATTCTCTCTCAACTATCCATAACCTCCTACCCCATGGAATGATTCAGTATCCCACTGAGGAGGTGGTTTGGGGACAGGGAGGAGGAAATCGGGGATACCAACATATTATTTACTAATACAATGTGTATAATTTTGGACAGTAAAAATATCAATTAAAATATATCACTTTGTTATTTTTTCTTTTAAAAAATATTTTATTTATTCATTTTCAAGCAGAGAGAGAGAGAGAGAGAGAGAGAGAGAGAGAGAGAGAGAGAGAGTGAACCAGGGCCACCACCTGTGGGTCTGGCTTATGTGGGTACTGGGGAATTGAACCAGGAGCCTTAGGCACTGGAGGCAAGTGCCTTAACCACTGAGCAATCTCTCCAGCCCTGTTATTTTTTTCTTTACCAAATTTCTTATTTTGTTTATGAAGTGTCCAAATTTCATTTAATTTCCTTATATTTTCTGGTAGTTCTTTGAACTTCAGTAGGAGGACTATTTGAATTGTTTCGCAGACATTTAATAGATCTCCATTTTTTCAGGGTTTCTTATTGGAGATTTATTAGTTTCTTTTAGTGGTGTGATATTTCTCTGATTTTCCTTAGTGTTATGCCCTTGTACTTGTTCCTGTGCATTTGAGAATATAGTCATCTTTTGGCTTTTGCTCGTGATAGGCTTTCACTACTTAATCGGGCCTAGAATTCTGTATAGTGCTTTCAGACACGTAGAGCTTGGGGTTCAGTTCTTCAGCTGGTGTTGTATAGAATTCTGTTCAGAATTAAAAGATTTTTCTCCTGAAGGAGTCTCCTTATCACTCAGGGTGTAAGTGAAACTTATAAAACTCAAGATGTAAACAAACTCACAAGTTTCTGTCAAGAAGCTCCTGAAATTTACAATATTCACAAAACTCTTCTTTAAAGTTATGAAAACAAAACAATTGCTGAAGAGAGGAGACTCTGACTGGCCAAGCTGCCTGTGAGTTGTACAGTGAGCTCCGGGGATGTGGCTTTCTTGAGTCATTACCCATGCTGAGTAGTTTTTTCAGTGTTGCAGCTGCCTTTGAATTATTCACACTCCTATAAGCAAACCCAATAAACATTTGTTCACAAGGTAGACTTTGGAATTGTTTTCTTGATCTGTCATTAGTGTCCTACCATATCTTCTCAGGAAAAAAATCATACAACAGTTGGACTGGGGTGTTCCCTGTGCTTTGAGGGTTAATTGAATTGTTTGTTAGCTGTGCTTCACAATTTTTTAAAGCCATTGGCTGAACTCTAGGTTGAATCGCTGGCTGGGCTCTGTGATCACTTCTGATTAGGTTAGGTTGCAGGTTGTCCTTCTGGTTAAGTAGTATTGGTTTTTCTTTTGAAATTTCTAGTTGGACTTGCCATGTGCTAGGATCTAAGGCTGGTGTTACCACTGACTCCTTAAAGTAGACAGATATGTGTGGATTTGGGCTTGCCTTCTGGCTTAGGGTAGCCTTAAGAAGAGCACTGAAACTTGATTCTGTTTCAACAGGAACAGATGCCTACCCCACAGATAGTCAGTGTCTCCAGGCCTGGTGAAAGCTTAGGGAGAGTATTGGGCCTTGATTGGTTCACTGTTTAGATACTGGGCTTGAGCAATGCCAGTTACTTCTTCCAAGGATGATTTCTGACCTGAATTTGTTTTCCAGCCCAGAGAAATCTTAAAGGCTGCCTGGGGAAGCTAACTAGGAACTCAAGCCTAGTAGACCTGCATATTGTGCTATTTGCAGAGTGATGGAACTGGTTAGTGTCTCTGGTGTGATTCCCCCATTGACTGCAAGGCAGAGTCACTACCATGATTGGTGGTGTCCTGATCACTTTATCATTCCCATTCTTTGTTTCAATCTAACCCCAAGGGGTCTATTCCTGCTAATACCCAAATTATTTTCCATGGTATGAGACAGGATTGCCTTTTCTGTAAAAATTTTCAGAATGTTGGGGTATCTAAATGTCCACTTCTAACTGTTTCTTCACTCTGGAAACTATGGATATAGCAGAAACCTTTGTGTGTGAAACTGTGCCAGTTTTGGAAGGGGAAACATGATAAAGGACAAATGTTCCTCTTTATTCTAGCAATGTGGCTCTTCTGAGTTCTGCAATCCAAGAGTGTGTCATAGTCTATCAATTCTCTGCTCTGGGATAATCATAAAGATAGAACTCATGATCTTGGACTAGATAGCACCATTTTGGTGATACCAGGTGTGAAGGTTATATATTGATTATTGATTTGATTATCCACTTAATAGGATCAAGAGTTATGTAGGAAACAAATCTGTGTGTATGTCTATGAGGGAATTTCTAGATTGGGTTAATTGAGGTGGTAACACTTACACTATATGTGGGCAGCCTAATTCCATGAGTCAGGGACCTGGACTGATTAAGAAAAGAGAGAAAAAGTTAGCTGAGCTGCAGCATTCATCTTTCTCTGCCACAGTCTCTCTGACTGTGAATGCAATGTGACCAGAGGCCCAAAGTTCTTGCCATCATGAATTCCCTGCCATGATAAACTGTACCTTTGAACTGTGAGACAACATATACCTTTCCTCCCTTAAACAGCTTTTTGTCACTTTTTGTTGCAGCAATGAGAAAAGTAACTAAAAGATCAGGAAACAACCAGTTCCCTAGTGCTGTCTAATTTGAATTGTTACTTTGGTTGCTGTGTCCATTCCTTACTTGAGAAGTACTTACCCTCACCAGTGATGAGGACTACACATCCATTGGCAGATAGCCCTAGCTCTGGAAATCTGCTCCCTACTGTTGGCAAGGCTTACTAGAGGGATTCACACAATGGTGAGCCAGTTTGAAGAGAAAGGGAATAACAATGACATTATTGGCTATTTGAGATATCCAATCCTATTAACATAACCACCAATATCAACACTAAGTTAGCGCTCCGCTCCTTCTTTTTCTACTACTTCTATAGCACCCATTCTGGCTAAGCTGGATCCTAAGATACCACTTGTGACTCACAAATACTTTTAAGATCTATGGTCCATGTTTTACTTCAGATTACAGTAACTATTATTGACTACTGTTATTATTAAACTCACTATTAACTACTATCTTCAAATACATGGAGCAGTAACCCATTTAAGAAATGCACAGGTGGGCTGGAGAGATGGCTCAGCGGTTAAGGCACTTGCCTCCAGTGCCTAAGGCCCAGGGTTCAATTCCCCAGGACCCATATATGCCAGACCCACAAGGTGGTGCCCTGGTTCTCTCTCTCTCTCTCTCTCTCCCTCTCTCTCTCTCTCTCTCTCTCTCTCTCTCTGCTTGAAAAATGAATAAATAAAATATTAAAAAAAAAGAAATGCACAGGTATCCTATGTACCCAATATTATAATTGGGATGCTGATTATTGTTGCAGTCATGTGAAAAATGTAATATAATCAGACATGAGATGCTCCCCGCCCCCCCACCACACAGTAATTTAAACCTGCTTGCAGCTGCTGGCTTGTCTTTAAAACAAACAAACAAACAAACAGCCCAAAGGCATAATTGTAAACTAGCTGCATGCTTTCTTCTGACAGCTAAGTGCTTCCTTCTGATCAATAATGGTCCCTGTTTCTCTGATCTCTGCTCCTCCATCTTCTTGAAAGCTAGCACTGCTATTCAGTAGTTTCCATGGCAACAAGGGAAATGGAACTTCCATCTCAGTGGCTTGCACTTTCCCTTCCCAGACTAGTCTATTCTCTTGATCGATCATTCCCCATGATTTTCACCTTTTATGCATGCACAAATCAAAGTCCACTTTGGTGTATGTATACATATGTATGTATGCATTCATGCATGCATATGTAAGTGCACACACATATGCAGGTATTGCATTCACCTTTTCAGTTGGTCAGATGCTCCAGAAACCAAAGAGAGAAGACTCCCTCAAAGGTGGAAAACCTATACTATCTTGGAGGCTAAGACACGTGTACATGCACCTTCCCTGTCTTGGTGTGGGGTGGGGGAACAGACAGGCCTAAGGTCCTGGAGCTGCTTGTGCTGGGGCTGCTGGACCTGTGCCTGCCTCTGATAGCCCCCAGAGCTACTGTACTCAAGATGCTGGGCCTGTTCCTGCTTCTCCAGGGCTGGAGCTGCTCTTGGATTGGACATGCTTCTACTCTTGGTACCTGTGTCTGGACTTGTGCTCTCTGTGCCTGGACTCTTTCCTACCTCAGGGAGAGACCAGATTCTATTCCACTGGGACTCACTTCTTTAGCATCCTCTGATTCTCACTCCCAAGGGAACCACCGCTGCTCTGGCAGTCCTGGCTCCTGATTCCCTGGGAACTGCTTCTACTCTAGCTGTCATGGTTCTTACTTCATCAGGACCACTCTTGGCCAGTATCCTGAGGCACTGTAACATTTCATGGTAATCTCTCAATGGACATCTAGAGGCCTTTTAACAGTAGAATGTGACTACCCAAGGCTGGGCAGAAGGAAGTGGGAATAATGGGTTACTGTGCTAGATGAGGCAAGTTCTGGTATGCTATTACAAAATTATGTGACTACAGACAATATAATTTAAGAAAGCTAGAATAAATGATTTTTAAAAAACTTTTTCCATAAGGAAGTTCTATTTGAGGAGATAGATATGTTCAACTTGATTTAAACATTATGGTGCATATACATACATGAAAACATACACATGTTACCCCATAAATATATAAATTTTATGTTTTGTGCATTTAAAAAAAAGAGTTAGAACTGTAACTTCCACCTTTTTGCCATCTTTGTGTCAGTATTCTGCCACCACTAGCAGTTCAGATTTAGAGCTGTCCTAACCTCCTTTGTATCTTCCTGGTTGGCAACCCACTGCCACAGAGCTGAGAATAAGAGATTTCTGTTCATATTTCCATGTAAATAAAGTCCCCTTTGTTCATTCATCCTTCACTTATGCCTGTCCACTCCATTCTTTGAGTGGGGGAGATAAGAACCTGGAAGACTGTTTAATCAGCTCTATGGAGGCTGAGGCAGAAGGATCACATGTTCTAGGCCAGCCTAGGACACTTAGCAACACCCTATCAAAAAAAAACTTGCTATAATCCAAAATCAATACCAACACATTCTATAGGATTATCAAAATTAAAATATAACATTTATGAGATGATAATAAAGGTGCACAATGTAAATCTCTAAGACTATTGGCCTAATTTCTCATTGATCATGTTTTCTTTCTCCCTCTAGTATATGCTCCATTTATAGGTATCAAAATATTTCAGTGCATATGGGCACCTTACCATGGACTTGCTTCATGGCTGCCAGTCAATACAAACAAGTAACACAATGCATACTACATAATATTTATTACCTGCATCAAGACAAATCTGAAAAATCAGGGAGGTAACCAGTTTGAGAGTTCTTCCATATCCTAACCTTCTCACAATACCAACTACAATTTTTATGTAACACTCAGTGGAAATTGACTCTACAATAGCTGCAAGACTGATTGGCACAGTAAGTACCAAAACTCTTGGGCATAACAGCCAAGACGACTCTTCCTAAGAATATATTTGTCCCATGGAGAACTCTAACTGCTCTCTGCATAAGAATTTCTCTAAGCAAATGGATAGCTATTTTCCTTGCAAATATCAGAAAATTTGCTGAGCCTACCAAAAACAACTAGTAAATATTTGAAGTACATTGGTAAATATTTGAAGAGCATTCTGATCTATGTTATTATTTTCTGGTGCTGGAAATTGAACCCAGGGTCTTTCACATTCTAGGTAAATGTTCAATCACAGAACCACACCCCAACCCCAATGTTGTTCTTTTTTATATTTTATTTATTTGCAAGAAGAGAGAGTCAAAGAAGAGAGAGAGAGAGAGAGAGAGAGAGAGAGAGAGAGAGAGAGAGAGAGAGAGAGAGAGAATATGAATGGGTGGGCATGCTAAGGCCTCCAGCTGCCACAAATTCCAGATGCATGCACCAGTTTGTGCATATGGGGAATTGAACCAAGGTTGTTAGGCTTTGCAGACAAGCACCTTAACTGCTGAGTCAACTCTCCAGGCCCAATGTTGTTCTTTTTGAGGATCCTAGAATAATGTAAAGGGGAAATAACAAAGACCACACAAACGTGAAAAGCAAAGGCCACTTATTCATAGCTTACTACACAAAGGGTGTCAGTCCTGTGCCAGTCACTTGTGTTTTAGCAGAAGATTGAAGTTAAGGAGAGAAGTGAGAAAACTTTATAGTGGAAAAAGTGAAGGCTGATGGGCCATCTTGGTATGTGGATGTTGGAGACCAACTTACTAGAAGTGGTGAATCCTTTATGATTTCTTAGATTTCCATATGTGGCAGTTTATAGTTGGATATATCCTGGAAGCAGGGACAAAAATTAGGGAAGTTGTCAGTTATTTATCAAGTACTTCCCATTTGGTGCTGATTATTATAGAAGTTATTGTTTGGCTTCCTTGATTGCTATTAATACTAGTAATATGACATCCTACACCCTACTTGTAACAGGCAAGTTTCAAGGCTGGTTATTGTAGATAAGGGGTTGCTTTCCTGGGAAGATTTCTGAAAGTTGTGGGTTATAGCTCTGATTTTATATATGGTCCAATATTGTCCATTTGTATATTCTGTCTTTCAGTAAAAATCCCACCTAGCAATGAGAACACATAGTCATGAGAACTATGGTGTTCAAGTTGACCTGAGGAGACATTTATTTGTTTGTGTTAGGCACAGCTACATCCCCAAGAATCATCTGTAAGGCTGTTAAAATATAGACATGATTTCTTAGAAAAGTATTTCATTTGGAAAGGAAATAATGGCACTGGTAGTCCTTCATTGAAATACAGCTACATCATGGTAAACAGGGATCCAAATGTATGATACAATTAGTATTTAGTTTTGAAATAACTTGGCCAACCTATGAAGATCACATATGTGAGTGCTGCAGATTTTAGGATATAATTTGGTATGTGGCTAAACTAACAACTTTGTTTAAATGCCTTGAGCTCCTGTGAAGTTTATTACTGGCCATGGAAATGATCAGGAAACATGAGCACCAATGCACACCAACCTGAACATTCAATTTCTCGAACCTGCATTCAGCCACATCAGTTCACAAGTTGACAAATTTAACAGCATTCTGGGCTTGTCTCTGCTAACCTAATTTTAATATAGGTAACAAAATACCTCTTTCCTGGATGAGTTCCACTACAAACCTCACTTATCAAGATAAGCCCATTTCTCTAACTATTGACATCTGACAACAAGACTCAGAGGCTGATCTCAAATAAAGTTAGCCAATGTACTGAATGCAAGGTAGATAACATGCAAGCTTGCCTGAATATGACACCATATGATCCTATTCACTCCCATGGGTATTAATTACACTAAGTCACACAAAACTGTCTTCAGAGGAACATAGAGAATATTGGCTGCAGAGGTTACTAAGCAGGTTTATGAAGAAATCAAATTATTCCTTCTATTGTAAGTTTCTTCCCTTCCTCCTGCCTCTGGTCATAGTTTCCTGCACTTAGTTTTGGCTCAAAATTCTAGGACTTTTCTTTTAGTCACCAGTAGAATCCTCAGGAACTTGCCTCCACAAGCCATGCCACTTGAAACTTTCCAAATCCACAAACAAGTTCTCCTAATAATAACCCTAACTTTCCTAGGGTCATTAATTTTAAGTGTAGTAGGAATAGAAAAAGTGTAGGACTTCTACCACCCACAGAATTAGAAGACATACAAATAGCCCAATAAGTTACTCATACCAATTAAGTGAATGGAAATCTTGGGAGACTCTTATTGTATTTATGGTCCATGGTAGTAGATGAATGCATAGATTTGGGTTACTTATTGACTGCTAAAGAAGTCTGTGCATCTTAGCACACCCTGCTGAACACTCTCACTAAGCTTTACAGAGGGTTCATCATATCATTCTATTGACAAAACAACTGAACGAAATTAGTTTTTCCTGTTGTGTTCTACTCTCCTGTATTTCTCCCACTAAATGGACGATTGGCTGTTAAAAGGGCTTTAGAATCTTTGTTCATGCCCTTTTAGGCTTCTGTTTTTTTTTTATCACCAATTCCCAAATCGGGCATTACAAAATAATGTACAATTTAATTAAAATCATTAAGTAACATGAGGACAGTGAATGACTCACGTCAGGATTCATATATGAACCGAAGCTATTCTCTGGATATTGATCCGTATGTTGTTTACTTCTTTAAACTGGTGATGTTAGCTCAAACAACTGTCAGTCCCAAACTCAAATTAACACAATCAAGTATAGCCCCCCAAAAAACAGATTTTGGGGGGGGTCATTTAGAGGCTATTTGATTTGTATACCTGTGTGAAACTGTATCCATCTGCTAGCCACCGGTAAGATAAACCTGAGGGAAGTTAAAAAATAATGCTAATCTACTTACTGCCCTTTAGCACATTCTGACCTAGATTCCCTACTGTGCATCTGAGAGAAGTCACATTGATCCTTAACTCCCCTCTCTGATCCTTTCCTCAACTGGAGTTTTCTGTCTCTCTCAACTTCTGGATGGCAGTCTGCAGCCAGCCTAGGGAAGGTTTCAGGTTTTGATAGCCTGTCCTTCACTCCCTTGCAAATCTGTTAATACATGGGCCATCAGGCTTTTCAGGCAAGTGCCTTTAACCACTGAGCCATTTTTTCAGCCCAGTACTTTTGTTTTTGATTGGAAATTTTAGTGGGTTTATAATTCTATATTGCCAACTTGCAAAGAATTAAATTCCTTATGTAGCAAATTTGCTTTTAATGTAAGCTTCACCACTACATTTCAATATCCTGTGACTCCCCCTTCTCCCAACTTCTGAGCTCATGATTTCTTAAGACTTCATTGTTCGGATAATGTTGCTGCTTGTCTAGGTAGCTTTGATGCCCTTCAGTTTCTTTCCTTAAAGTTTGTAGCTCCGTTTTGGCAGGTGCTTTAATGTCAGCTGCACATTACCAGAAGCAAAACCTTTAGTAAATTGTAATGACTTACTGATATTTCATTTTCAGAATCCTAATTTATTGAAGCAGCCTCTAACTATTTAGGATCATGTAGTTTTCAGCTCTGTTATATTAGAACAAATTATATAATAAAAAGTATTGTAGCTAAATCTTTGCACTTACCTTATGCTTTCCATAGGATCTATTTTTTGGAGGGGGTTCATTTATAGATGTAAAATTACTAGTTTATAAGATTTGAACAACTTCAGAGTCATTGAAAATCCTGGGATCCCAGTTTGGGTATATTTGGTTCTGGGCTTTAAAAATAACCCAGGCTTGGGGGCCTCTCCCTTTAAATGGGTGTCTGGGCATATTTACATTGGATTTCCCAAGATCTTTTAAAAAATGTGGAACTGGGGCTAGAGAGATTGCTAAGTGCTTAAGGTGCTTGCCTGCAGAGCCTAATGACTTGGGTTCAATTCTCCAGTACCCAATAAAGCCAGATGTACAAAGTGACACATGCATCTAGAGTTCATTTTTTGTGGCTGGAGGCCCTAGTGTGCCCATTCATATTCTCTCTCTCTCTCTCTCTCTCTCTCTCTCTCTCTCTCTCTCTCTCTCTCTCTCTCTCTCGCCTTGCAAATAAGTTTTTAAAAATATGGAACTGGATCCATGGTATTAATGAGACTGCTTCTCTCGTGGGACCATGTACTGTGTTAATACTTTTAATTAGCTAATTATTTTCCCTACAAATTCTGGTCCTGGGGCACTTGCCATGCAAACGGTGAGGACCAGATTTCAGATCCTCAGCATCTACATATATAACAAGTGGGTACAGCACTGTCTGGGTTCAAGCAAGAGACCCTGCCTCAATAAAATGAAGAAGAGAGCAATTGAAGATGACACTCAATGTCAACCTTTGGCCTCCACATGCACATACATGTGGCCATATGCATACACACATATACATATATATATATATATATATCACATATACATGCAAAAATGTTTACTCCCACTGCTGTGGAGGCATGAAGAAAGACCACATCAACCCCATACAGGTGAATGTGTGCAGGAAGTTACATGTGTATCATTAGAGTCATAGTCGTATTTCCTCTCCTCTCTCCTTTCCCACCTCTTTCAACTCCTTTCTCTCTTCTCACTCCCCTCTCCCTCTCCTACTTCTGAAAGCTTCATGTCTCTACACTGTTTTCTTCACCGCTCCTTTACAGCTTTCAACTGGAATGCCTTTCTTATTCTTGCCTTTTGGCAATGACTTACTAACCCTTTAAACACCAACTCTTGTTTGAAGCTTTTCCTAGATCCACAGGTGGAACTGATTCTGTACTATGTAGAAACTGATTTACTGTACTCTGTAGAAACATCTAGAAAACTTCATGTCACTTTATCTTTGTCTGAATTCCACTTTTACACTTCCAGTTCCTTGAGGAAAAAGAGATTGAAAGTGTACCTCTAGACCGCTGATTAATGTTTGTTGAATGAATGAACTGAAGGGTCAGGATTGGATCTGTTCAAACGTGTGAGAGAATGGGCTACATAGCTAGGTTTTGTAAAAGAACGTGCTAGCTAGTAACAGTAAAGCAGATTAGAGACCAATCACTAACAGCCAGTATCTCAATTAACTCTCACAACAGCTCCATTGAATATATAGGTGACTGGGGAATGAGTGGATTAACAAATCTTTGAGTTTTAGTGACTTTCCCAAAACAGGTTGTATTTCTTTAAGTAACGATTGAAACTGTAGATAGTGAGGTTTTCAAGCTTGCTATAGGTTTTCTGATTAGTACTAAATCCCAGGTCTTCCGACCCCCCTAGAGAAGAGTTCTTTTTAGCTTGTAGCAGTAGAATATTATTAGACTTCAATGGAGAAAGTGACCAAGACAGGGGACAGGATGAGGTATGCACCTTTCCAGACCCTATGTACATTTCCTCTAAACATTTGTGAGAAATGGCAAATCCTTAGAATATTAGCAACCAATTCTGAGACTCAATAAGTGTTTGGTACTAGTAAAATCCCTTTAATAGGTAAGCTATCTCTGAGAAACAGCCATTATTGCCTCCATATTTGTTCCCTACCTATCTGCGCCAGGCTTCTTGTCTCACCCAACTAAAGCCTCCCTCCTGCCAGTGAGCAGCTTTGGTGCAGAATCACCACGTCCACTTTCGCAGACCCACGGGAGGGGCTGGGGCGGGGCTGGGTCGCCTTGTCGCAGAGCCCGACTGCGCTTGTGCGGACTGCGGCAGAAGGTGGGGTGTGAGAAGCGAGTAGACTGAGACTAGCGTTCACTATTGCCAGTACGTTCCTCCTTTTCCCCACCTCTAATTTCGGCTGCAGTGAGTTGCCTGGAATTTTGGTTCTGGCAGCCGTACTGCCAGGGGCCAGCACACCTCGCGTCCTCTTCTGCTAGACCGCGGGCCTGCCGGTGTCAGCCTCCACACGCCGGTCGACAGGACCATGTCGCTGGTAAGCCAGAATTCGCGCCGCCGCCGCCGCCGCAGTGCAAAGGCCACTGCGCACAACAGCAGCGAGGGTGAAATGCAGGCCCCTAACGGCCCCGGTCTCCCTGCTGCTGCGGCGGGCCCACACGTCCCTCAGGATCCCAAGGATCCTCAGATCCTCCGGGGCCTCTGCGCCTCTGAAGGCCCAGGCACCTCCGAGTTGCCCACCCCTGAGGAGGGCCCAAGTACCTTGGTGCCGCCCACTGCCTCGGAGGGCTTAAGCTCCTCCGGGGAGCTCACCATCTCCCAGGGACTGAACACTTCCGAGAGGCCCACTCCCAGTGAGGACCTTAGCACCTCGGGGCCTCCTACAGTCTCCGAGGGGCCAAGCACCGCCATGCCAGTTATGTCCTCGGAGCGCGCAGGCACCTCCGTGCTGTCCACTGCCTGTGAGGGCTCGCGGGCCTCTGAGCATCCCACTGCCTCCGAAGGGCCAAACGTCTCCGAGCTGTTCCTCGGTGATGACGGCCAGTGCACCTCCGTGCAGCCTACTCCCAGTGAGGGCCCAAGCACCTCGGTGCCGCCCACCTTTTCCGAGGAATCCGGCATCTCCGTGCTGCCCCCCTCCAGTGAGGGCCTGAGCACATCTGGGCCACACACTGCCTCGGAGGGACCGGGCATCATCGTGCCACTCCCCTCTAACGAGATCCCGAACGTTTCCGTGCCGCCCACCGCCTCGGAGGGACTGGGCATCAATGTGCTGCCCACAGTTGGTGAGGATCCTAGCACCTCCGTGCTGCTCACCATTTCGGAGGAACCGGGCATCTCCGCTCCGCCCCCATCCGGTGAGGAATTGAGCACCTCCGTGCCACTCACCATCTCGGAGAAATCCGGCGTCAAGGAGTCGCCCACCTCCATTAAGGGACTGAGCACCTCCGTGCCGCCCATTGCCTGTGAGGGCTCCAGTACCTCCGAGCCGCTCTCCGCAGCTGACGGTCCGAGCACTTCCAAGCAGCCCTCTCCGGCTGAGGGCCCGAGCACGTCGGTACCGCCTGGCGCTTCTGAGGGACCTGGCACCTGCGTGCCGCTTCCCTGCGGTGAGGGCCGGAGCACCTCCACGCAGTGCACCATTGGGGAGGACCCGAGCACCTCCCAGATGCTTGCAGCTGCTGAGGGCGTGAGCGCTTCCGGTACCCCCGCTGCAGCCGAGAACCCTGCAGCATTGTTGCGCTCCAGTGCTTCTGTGGGCTGGAGCTTCTCCGAGTGCGCCATTGCTTTGCCAAGCCCTAGTGTCGCCAGGGCCCCCTCTGCTTCTGCGCGTCCAAAAGGCGCGGAGGGCCCCACAGAATTCCAGGTTCTGACAGACAGTGAGAATGCCAACTCCATCACCATTATGGGTCTCGGCACTGCCCAAGTTGCCCTTACCTTGAAGCCTCAGGACCCCATGGAACAAAATGTAGCAGAGTTGCTGCAGTTTCTGCTGGTGAAGGATCAGAGCAAGTGTCCTATCAGGGAATCTGAAATGCGACAATATATTATTAAAGAATACCGCAGCCAGTTCCCTGAGATCCTCAGAAGAGCCGCAGCCCACCTGGAGTGCATTTTTAGATTTGAACTGAGGGAGCTTGACTCCGAGGAGCACACGTACATCCTCCTCAACAAACTGGGACCTGTACCCTTTGAAGGGTTAGAAGACAGTCCCAATGGGCCAAAGATGGGTCTCCTGATGATGATCCTAGGACAAATATTCCTAAATGGCAACCAAGCCAGGGAGGCTGATATTTGGGAAATGCTCTGGAGGATGGGGGTGCAGCGTGAGAGGAGGCTTTCCATCTTTGGGAACCCAAAGAGACTTCTGTCTGTAGAGTTTGTGTGGCAGCGTTACTTGGACTACAGGCCAATAACCGACTGTACGCCAGTGGAGTATGAGTTTTTCTGGGGGCCTCGATCCCACCTAGAAACCACTAAGATGAAAATTCTGAAGTTCATGGCTAAGATCTACAACAAAGATCCTAAGGACTGGCCAGAGCAGTACAATGAAGCTCTGGAAGAAGATGCTATCAGAGCTGCTGCTGCTGATTGGCAGGCCATCCCTCACTTTAGGAGGCCCTTTTTTGAGGAAGTTTCTCCAGAGCTACTAGCTCCTGATTCTGAGCTTCCTGGCTATCCCTCAAAATATCCTCCGCATTCATGGCCTGAATCAAGATTAGAGAGCAAGTCAAGGAAGTTGGTGCAGTTATTTCTGCTTATGGATTCAACTAAGCTGCCTATACCAAAGAAAGGAATTCTGTATTACATTGGTCGAGAGTGCAGCAAAGTGTTCCCTGACCTCCTGAATCGTGCAGCTCGCACCCTGAATCATGTGTATGGAACAGAACTGGTGGTCCTTGATCCCAGGAACCACTCCTACACCCTGTACAACCGAAGAGAAATGGAAGATACTGAAGAGATAGTGGATAGTCCCAACAGGCCTGGAAACAACTTCTTGATGCAGGTTCTAAGCTTCATCTTTATAATGGGCAACCATGCTAGGGAGTCTGCAGTCTGGGCTTTTCTGAGGGGCCTAGGGGTTCAGAATGGGAGAAAGCACGTGATTACCTGTAGGTATTTGAGTCAGCGCTACATAGACAGTTTACGGGTTCCTGACAGTGATCCAGTGCAATATGATTTCGTGTGGGGCCCTAGAGCCCGCTTGGAAACATCCAAGATGAAAGCCCTGCGATATGTGGCCAGAATCCACAGAAAGGAACCACAGGACTGGCCAGAACAGTACAGGGAGGCAATGGAAGATGAGGCCAATAGAGCTGATGTCGGGCACAGGCAATTGCTTGTTCAGAACTTGAGATAAACCAATGTGTGGCAGTCAAAAGGCCTTGCAAGGCCGGGCCTCCAGCCCTGGTTCTCCTGTATTGGGGTGGGGGGGGTACATATTGTATTTGATATTTGTGTTCCAGTTCCATTTCTGTGTCTTTTCATATTTAGTTCTTGTTTGGTATCTTGAAAAGTTTTAATTGCTTTTATATACTGTCCAGTATAGTAAATGTGATTGACCACTTGCTGTCTCTGTTGTATTTTGGTATAAGAGTTTTGATAGTGTTATCAATGTTTTGGAAATCTTTCCATCTTGTTGAATTATCTGGAAAAGAATATATAGCATATAGCTGTTGATACAGGCTTTTCCTTGAAAGCTTGAAAAAATCCTCAGTAAGTGATTTAGCTTCAGATATTAAACAAATATAACAACAAACGAAAAGCATTCTAAGTTGTGGCTGGCCTCCCTTTCTTGTCTGCTATTGTGTAAAGAATACTGATGTTTACCTGTATTTGCTTTGCTGTACTAAAATGTGTTGAAAAATAAAAGTGTAATAAACCAAACAATGCTACTGCACTAATTTATTCAATAAACATTTATTAAATTTCTTTCATAATTTCTTTCACAGCAGTTTATGCTAGTTATACAAGTATCCACGTAACACAAACTAGAACTTAGTGACTTAGTAAGTTATAGAAGGCCGTTATTTAAACCAAGAATTTTATTATGGTATACTTAGTGGTAATAGTGTACTAGAGAGTTCCATGGGAGTTAAGAGGAGGCACACCTAACTTTATTCCTGTTCAAAGTAGTCCTTGGAGAACAGGCTGTGTGTGGCGGGGGGGGGTGTTGGTTGGAAGGGGACAAGATTGGGTTCTTTTTATCTCTTTTTATTTTTGTTTTGTTGAAGTAGTGTCTTGCTCTAGCCCAGGCCAACCTGAAATTCACTATGTAGTTTCAGGGTGGCCTTAAACTCACCTCGATCCAACTACCTCTGCCTCCCAAGTGCTGGGATTAAAGGGGTGCTCCACCACACCTGACCTGGATTCTTTTAAAATATTTTTATTTATTTATTTATTTGCAAGGAGGGAGAGAGAGAATATGAATTGACACCCAAGGGCCTCTAGCTGCTGCAAAGGAACTCCAGATGCATGTACCACTTTGTGTATCTGGCTTTACATGGGTACTGGGGAATCCAACTTAGGTAATTAGGTCTTGCACACAAATGCCTCAACCACTGAGCCATCTCTTCAGCCCCAAGATTGGGTTCTTGATACATCATGCAATTGATTCAAATCTGGATTTTGGGCCTCATGAGTATTGGTGTCAAATGAAGTCAATTATATAAAGGTAAGATGTTTTGCATGTTATAAGCTGTCCCATTAAGACACCCAAGTAAGCTTTTTCTAAGATATACTGTGTTAAAAAAAGCAAATCTCTGGCATTTTTAAACTCATTTTCCATGAACTTCATGTGTAATTATCCTTATATTGTGTTTATTCAGGTAATCAAGCTAAAGGAGCATACCACATGCAGAACATCTGTTCTTGAAGCAAAGGTAAAGGAGTCATAGTAGAGTCATGATGGTTTTTTAAAGCTCTGTTCAGACATTTTATAGCATTGGTGTATTGGCAAAAGCCAAGTCACATAACTGGCTAAGCTTGCTATCAATAGGGTGAAGAGTATACTTTGTCCACAGGAGAGATGTGTATGGATGTGCCCAATAGAGGAATGACAGAATTGGAATTTAAAAATATCATTTGGCCATATAAGAATGTTGCTTTTACTGTGAGATGGAAAACTATTAAAGGATTTTTATTGATATCTTTATTATCCAAAATTAGATACACTGTATGAGCAAATATTGTGTTGGTATCCCCATTTCCCTCTTCCCTGTCCCCAATCCACTGGGTATCCTCCTTGGTGAGCATACTGGATCAATCTATGGGGTTATGGATAGCACAGGAGGAATTGGGAGGAGGAGTTTTTACACAATTACTTTGGCCTTTGTACTGAAAAATTGAGGGAGGCAGGGTGGGCAAAAGTTTTAATTTTAGTTTAATGTTATTTTTAAACAGAATAGAATCAAAATGAGTTAAAGTCAGCCTACTACCTTTCTAAACACATCTCAGAAATCAAACTCCATGGTGTAGAGGCATGGCGGTTAAGAGGTTAAAAGTATGTAGCTTAGAGCTTTTGTGCCTGGTAAAAAACATAGTCTTATTGAAACATGACAAATGTAAGAGCTTGAACAAGTTACTTAACTTTTTTGCACATCAGTATCCACATCTGTATAATGGACATAATAATTTTACCTATCCCATGATATGAGAATTAAGTATGTTAACATGTAAAAAATGACAAGACTAGACACATACAGAGATGATGGTGCAGGATGATTTTTTAGGAATAGAACTATGAAGTGGAAATTTCCCTTAAACATTTTTATTGGCAAGTACTTTGGGGTCCATTCCCTATGGAGAGACAAGATTGAAGACGTGGAGAAAGTGATATAGGCAGACCAAATAGATTAGTTGATTCTACATGCCTTTCTCTGTTTGGCTTAATTCTGCAGAGTTGTCCCCAATTAGGAAAGGGGTGTTGAAGTGTCTGTACTTCTCTATTTACCAATCCTGGTGAGGGACAGTGTTGGTTGTTTTCAGTCCACAGTAATCTGTGTTAAAGACACTCAACTCTAAACAATTAGAGCTGGAGGAATGAGTACTTCAGTCCTGAAGAATTAGGGCATCTGGATGGTACACAGTTTAGGTGGGTACTGGAGAATCAAACCCAGGCCATCAGGCTTTGCTAGCAAATGCCTTTTTCTCCTGAGGCATCTCCCAGCCCCTTATTTTATTTTTTAAGAGTCTAGACTCTGTATATGAATTAAAATGTGGGCTGGCTTATTTTTTGACATTATCTCCAGTATCATCTATTTTTTATACAATGATATAATTTTTTGTCTTTATTATCCATAGTTAGATACACTGAATGAGCAAATAATGTATTGGTGCCCCATTTCCCTCCTCTCTTCCGCAATCAGCTGAGTATCCTCCTCCGTGGGGAAACTGGATCAGTCAGTGGGGTAGGGTTTATGGATAGCCTAGGAGTCAACCTGGTTCCACCCCCCTTTGTATGTTGTTACTGAGGGGGGCCATGTCTCTGGCAGTTCTCCCCCACTATGGCTCTTACAATCTTTAGGCCCCCTCTTCCTCTCAGTTCCTTGAGTCATGGTGGGTGAGTATTAGGGCTGCTTTTTTGTTGAGGTCTTAGGGGCCTCTGTACTTCTGCTTTAGGTTGTGTTGAAAATCGTTGGTGTCTGTCTCACTGGCTTATCCTTATTGGCCATGGTTATGGGTCTCTTGCTTATCCCGCCACTCTCTGTGGGGTTTCATATGGATCCTCCACAATAGGTCTGGTGTAGCTCATCTCTTGCTAGGATGTCAGCTATCGGTCTGTGGCTTGTTGATAGGGTTGGAAAGACCATAGCTCTCTCACTGCCTTCTGAAAAATACAAAGATAATCTCCATCAGAGAGTGAGATCAGTATAGATTAACTGAGATACACATTTCTGAGTTGGCAAGATTCTATTGTGAGTAGCCTCTTTGTAATTCACTTGTAAAGAGGATTTCTCTTTGGGGGCCCAAGATTTTGGTTCCCAATATAATTCGCACTGAGCCCCCAATTCCAGTTAAGGGCTCCTGATCACTGAGTGAATTACTTGGCCAAATGAAAAGCTGTTGATTACCTCACCTAGGCTTTGGCGCCTCCATTGCACAAGTGCTCCTTTCTTGGTTCACTGTTCTCTCCCAGTAGGAAGTGTGTTCTGCCTACTCATGGCAGCAGACAGTGTTTTATATCAGTGGTCTCTGTTTGCTCCAACTATAGTTGACCAGTTTCCCCTGGCAGCTTATGTAGTGCCTTCCAGCACTACACTAACTACCATCTGGGGGCTTATGACTGGATAAAACATTATTATGCATATATACATTTCTTTGACCATTTGTCTGTTTGGAACTGATTGAATAACTTGGCTATTATGAATAGTGCTACAGTAAACATGGATGTTCAGGTGTCTCCATAGTATTCTCACTTGCATTACTTTGGGAATGTACCTAGGAGTGCTATATAGTTGTATTTTTTTTTAGGAAAGTCCATATTGATTTACATGCTGGATACATTAAGTTGTATTCTCACCAGCGTTGTGTAGGGGTTTTCTCACCCTTCATCCTCACCAGCATTTGTTTTTGTTTGCGTTCTTAAAGTAGCTGTGAGTTAGATTCTTAATGTAGTTTTAATTTCCATTTATTTCCCTTATTGCTAAGGATGTTGAATGTTTTTCAAAAGACTTATTGGACATTTGTGTTTCTTCTTTTGACAACTATCTGTTCATTTGTCCGCTTATTGATTGGAGTATTTGATTTTTGGTATTTAATTTGAGTTCTTTTAATAATGTGTGTGTTTATCCCTTTCAGATGGATGACTGGCACAGATTTCCTCCTAGTCTGTAGGCTGTCTCTTCACTTTGCTGATTGTTTCCCTTCTTGTGCAGAAATGTTTTAATTTATTACTCTCTTTGGCCCATTCTTGCAATTATTTCCTGTGTTGGAATCATTTCCAGAAAGCCCTTACCTATATCTTCAACTGTTTCCCTATGTTTTCTTCTATCAACTTCCATATTTATCAAATTGCTTCCAAAAGATGTTACTTAAGCAATCAATCTTTTTATAAGTTGTCATTTAAATTTTGAGAAAAATCTTGATCTCAGAGGTTACTCAACCTGCATAAACATTCAGACTATTCAAATGAGGACAATTAAGTCACAATTTTGGACACAGAAAAGTCTGAATAGATATTTAGGTAAAAAAATTGTTAGTGTCCTGACATTTGTATAAATAGGAGTATTTATTTTATCATAGTCATAGCTGAGTAATGTACTTTTGAGATGAAACTATGTATATATATATTTGGAACACTTTAAATTCTCATATATATGTTAGCTTTCCATTACTGTGACAAAGTTCTTGCGTTAACCAACTTAAAATAAGGATAGGTTCATTTTTTGGCTCAGTTTTAGAGTTGATTACCACCCCTAGGCTTTGGCACCCCTAGTGCACAAGTGTTCATTTCTTGCTTGGCTCTTCTCTCCCCATAGGATGTGTGTTCAGCCTACTCATGGAGGCAGACTGCGTTTCATAACAGTGGTCTCTGTTTACTCCAACTATCATTGACCAGTTTTCACTGGCAGCTTCTGAAGTGCCTTCTAGCACTACACTAACTACCATCTGGGGGCTGGGTACAAGTCTGGACCTCTCAGGGTCTCTCTGTGCTGATAGATGGCTTTCTGTGGTTTCTTCAGCAACAGGATCTTACCTTAGGCCTGGGGTGGGTATTCAAGAGCTTTGACAGAATCCTGTATTGTTTTTGGGACCTCATGGATCACTTTGATCAACAACTCAGTGAGGGAAGGAGTCAATGACTGGTGGCAAGAGTTGTGGGACTGATCAATTTTTCATAGGTTTAGACTCTCCACTTCTATTCACAGCCCCTCTTGCCAGACAATGCCCACTTCTTGCCCAATAGGTTACAGTATATAAGTGAGGATTTTATGATTTTGAATCATTTTTGGTTTAGTTTAATGATTAAGTCTCCCCCTCTCCCATTCCATACACCTCTTTCACAAACTCTCACTTCTCCTGATTGGTTTGCATGGAGTTTATGGTTAACCTGGTTAGGAACCTCATATGAGGGAGAATATGCAGTGTTTGATGCTCTGTTCTTTTGAGAGTTTGCTAAGTAAAATCTGCTCCAAGTCAGACCATTTTTCTCTAAATTTCGGTATGTCATTTTTCTTTTCAGCAGAGTAGAATTCCATCATGTAAATGTACCACAGTTTTGTTATCCATTCCTCCATGAATGGGCATTTGGGTTGATTCCAATTCTTAAGTATTATGAATTGAGCTGCTATCAACATAGTTGAACAAATGTCTCTATGCTGAGATGTGACATCTTGCCTAATAGGGTGATAGTTGGGTCCACTGGCAGCTCTATGTCCATTCTGTTCAGGAGTCTCCACACTGCTTTCCATATTGGTTGAATAAGTTTGCAATCCCACCAGCAGTGAATGAAGGTTCCTCCCCTCATCCTCGCCAGCAACTATTATTGTTGGATTTTTTAATGATTGCCATTCTGACTGGAGTAAGTTGGAATCTCATTGTAGTTTTGATTTGCGTTTCCCTGATGCTTAAGGATGTTGAGCACCTGCTTAAGTGAGAAAAGGCCATTTGTTTTTCCTCCTCTGTGAATTCTCTGTTGAGATTGGTTGTTTCTTCGTTCTGCCAACATCCAGTGTTAAATGAGATCATGTATGGAAAAATGCATAGTAATTAGGAAAGCATTTTATAAGGGTTAGTTAGTTACACTTATTACTTGAGTGCTGTTTGGTTTTGTTTTCAGTTAGCTTAACAATAGAAACATCAAAGATGAGTAAAACTTTCTCCTCAAGCAAGTGCAAAAGAATGCTGGCCATTTTTTGTTATTAGCATATTAGCAATTTTACAAAAAGCTTCCAATATCAACTCGTATTTGTTTTACTTGAAGATAATGGAATTTTTCAAAAAGCACAACTATGAAGAGGTAAAATGTCTATCCTTATATATTTTGTATTCCAGCTAGCAGAAACCTAACAACATTTTAAGGATAGTAAAAGTAGCTTTTAAAAATTGTTTCAAGAGGCTTATAAAACCAACCCCATTTCCATTGCAATTTACCATCACTCATTTTTCCACATTTGGTTTGATGTGCCTCTTCAGCTTTAGTTTCACCATGCTCAGATGCGTCAGTACCTTCCTTTCCAGATTCATGATGTCCCTCCTTGCTCCCTTTAGCACCTTAAAGTATTTGCTCCAGGTTCTTTCTTAGCAGATGCTTTTCTTGGCTTAGATTTAGTTTTTGAGGGAGCAAGTTTCATTGATAATCTGGCAGACACTTGTGGTCTCCTGTTTAGTTAGTTTGGATCTATCTTTGCCCTCTGTGTTCTCTGGAGACTTCCTTTTTGGCCTGACTATATTGGTACATCCAACAGTAAAGCCATGGACCTGAACTGCTGGTACTATGGATGCTGCCTCTGTGCTTCAGCTGCTTGTGCACAGGGCACAATGCAGCTTTGTCTCCCTCAAGTGAGGCAGTGTGATACTTTTAGCTTTGTTCTTTTTTTTAAATTGTGCTTCAGTGTGAATTTCAGGATTGTTTTTTCCTATTTGTAAGGAAAATGACATTGGAATTTTGATAAAGAACGTTTCTAACCTGTAGATCCCTTTAGAAAGTATGACACCTTCACAATATTCATTGTTTCAATTTATAAACATGGAATACAGTATCTGTTGAAGTTTGAATAAAACTCCTTGGGCTTATGTGTTTTGAACACTGTCTCCATCTGGTGGGTACTTGGGAAAGTAGTAGAGCATTTGGGAGGTAGAGCTTTGCTAGAAGACGTGTGTTACTGGGGGTGACCTTGAAGTTTTTTCAGCCCATCCCTACTGAGTGTTTATAGCTAGCTAGCTCACCCTCGCTGCTTCCTCCCAGCTGATGAGATAAGAAACCTTCTGTGCCATACTTTCTCTACCATGATGAAACTTCTCAAAACTGTCAGCCAAAATAAATTGTTTCCTCCCATAAGCTGCTTCTGGTTAGGTGTTTTGTTCCAGCAAGGAGTAGGTTACTGTTACAGTATCACTGTTTGTGTCTTAATTACTTTCACCAGTGTCTTGTAAATTTTGGTATAGTTTCTATCTACTTGAAAAAATTTATTCACAAATATTTAATTTTTGTAGGCATTATAAATAAGATTATTTTCTTGATTACATTTAAAAATAATTGTTATTACAATTATTATTAAATTATTAAATTGTTGTATTATTAAAATACAATAATATTGATATTGATTTTCATTTGTTGATTTTAAAACCAGCAATTTTCCTGATTCTTTAAATAATTCTAAGAGGTGTTTTTGGTGGAGTCTTTATAGCTTTCTGCATATAAGATCATATTTTCCACCAAAAGGACTTACCCCTTTCCTTTTTAGATTTTAATTATTCCATTTATTTAGTTGCTGTGGATAGGACTACCACTACAATGTTGCATAGAAGTGATGACAGATAACGTCCTTGTCATGGTTACCTTTGAGGAAAAGCTTTGCCACTTTGGAACACTGAACAAAATGCTATCTCTGGGCTTGTGATGTTTGGCTTTTGTTATTTTAAGGTACATTTCTTCCAACTGAAGTTGTCAAGTATTTAGCCTGAAAGGATGTTGAATGTTGTTAATGCTTTTCTATATCTCTTGAGATAAGCATATTGTTTTTGCCCTTCATTCTATTGATGTATTCTATAGCTATTATTTACTTTTGTACATTGAGACATTCTTGTACCCCAGATAAATTCCCTTCATTATGGTGGTTGGTGAACTGTGACTTCAATGGGTTATTGAATAGTATCTTATTCAGGCTCTTTGTATTTATGCTTATCAGAGACACTGGTTTATTATTAGAAGTTTCTTATAATCCTGGTACTTTTGAGATGTCAGTTATTATGTCTTCTTTTTCATTCGATTTTGTGCAGTCTTTGTTCATTAGTCTCATTCAAGTTTTATTGAGTTCACTTATGCTTTCAAGAAACCAACCCTTACTCTTGTTCATAGTTTACATTGTTCCAGTCTACATTTATTTCTGCACTGATCTTTATTCTGTTTTTTTTTTTACTGATACTGAGATTAATTTCTATTTTTTCTAGTTTCTTATAGTCATTTTCTTTATTCCTTTATTTCCTACTTTAAACCACTGGTTCTTCAGGGACATAATTGTCAAATGTTTGTGAAGTTTTAGAAATTCTTCCTATTGTTGATTTCTAGTATACTATCGAAGTTGGAATGATGCTTAATTTTAATTTTGTTAAGTTTTGTAATTTGCATTTTGTGTTCTAGCGTATTTATATTGGTAACTATTTCATGTGTACTTGATAAATTTATTTTATTCATTTAAAGAAATAGTATTTGTATGTCTCTTTGGTTAATTTAGTTAAATTTGATGTTTCTTTATTGACTTTCTATCTTGATGGTATTACCGTTGTTGAAATTGTATGTTGAGATACCTTTAATGTTATTGTATTATAGTCTGTTTGTATTTCAATCTATTAATATCGGCTTAATTTGTTTAAATGTCTCAATGAATACATTTATGTTTATATTAACTATCACTATACAATGACCTTCTTTATCACTTTGATACTTTGTGACTTAAAATATATTTTATCTAATTGACCTGTAGCTACTACTGCTGTCTTTTGGTTCATGTTTACATTATCTCTTGCTATTCCTTATTTTCCTCATTTTTTTTTACTTAAAGGTCAAATGAATCTCAAAAACGAATTCCTTTAGCTACTCTGTCTTTAAACTGGAAATTTTAATTTATTTACATTTTAGATAATTGTTCATAAGTACTTCTGTGATTTTAATTATTTTTTTCTCATCATTTGTTCCTTTCTCTCTTGTTTGTCTTTATGAATAGATAATTTCCCTTAGTGGTATGCTTTTATTGCTTAATTTTTATCTTTAAAATTTAATTATTTTGTGTGTAATATGTGGGGTGTGTTGTGATGTGTTTTGTGCATGCTAATGTGCTGATGTGGCACCCCATATGCTTGCTTATGGCACCCCAACTTGCCCACAAAAGGAAAGCATCAGGTACCTGCCTTCTTTACTCATCCATCTGTGTGTTCCTTGCAACAGAGTCTCTTACTGATTATGGAAGTTGCCGTTCATGAGCCCCTGCAATTCTTTGGTCTCTGCTCTGTAAAAGACAAGGGTTACAGATGTGCATGGCCATGTCCAGCTGTTTGTGTGAGTTCTGGTGATTCAAACGTGAGCTGTCTCAGGCTCCCTCAGGCACACTTAACTGCTGAGCCATTTATAGCCCAATTTTTATTTCTTTTGTATCTATAATAGATTTTAGCTTTTTATCATAGGCTTACATAAAACTTTATGACTAAAATATTGTTTTAAGATAATAACATCTTACCTTTTAACACATGATATGCTGCTACTTGTGTAAACTCTATACCATATTTAATGCCTTTGATGTCATAATTACATGTTATATTGTCTTTTTAAAAATTTATTTATTTATTTATTTATTGCCCATAATGAGTTACATTATTTAGTGGGCAAACAATGAGTTGTTATCCCCAATTCCCTGATGCTCCCCCTCCCCCATCCCCAACCAGCTGGATATCCTCCTCCATGGGTCGTCTGGATCAGTCCTTGTGATAGGGGACCATGGATAGCCTAGTATTCAGCCAGGTTCTCCTGGCCCTAGTATGTTGTTACTGAGGGGTGCCATGCCTCTGGATAGTCTCCATGGCTCTCATATTCTTTCCACCCCCTCTTCTGCACAGTTCCCTGAGTCGTGGTGGATGAGTATTAAGACTGCTTTATTGTTGTGATCTTAGGGGTCTTTGCGTCAAAAAAATGTTGGTTTCTGTCTCACTGGCTTATCCTGTGTTGATTGAATGGCTGTGGCTGTGGGTCCCATTGTTCATCTCATCATTCTCTGTGGGGTTCCATATGGATCCTCCATGATATGACTGTGGTGGCTCCTCTCTTGCCAGGACCTCAGCTATCAGCCTACGGACGGTTGGTAGGGTTAGATGGGCCCCAGCTCTCTTACTGCATCCTGAAAAACACAAACATAATCTCCATCGGAGAGTGAGGTCAGTGTAGGTTAACAAATATACACAATTCTGGATTACCTAGATTCTATTTTTAGTAGCCTCCCCGTCAA
Organism: Zapus hudsonius; assembly: GCA_004024765.1. NCBI lineage: Eukaryota > Metazoa > Chordata > Mammalia > Rodentia > Dipodidae > Zapus > Zapus hudsonius. The sequence continues at coordinate 1,816 of PVHP010018360.1, read as the reverse complement.
TTGCTCCCATAGTGCATCTTGTCTTGGGAGCCCAAGAGTACGGGATTTGGTGCCTATCACTCTGCATCCCAAGTTCCGGACAAGGGCTCCCCCTCACTATGTGAAAAATTTGGACGAATTTGAAAGCTGTTGTTTGTCTCCCCCAGACTCAGGCTTCCCCATTACACAAGTGCTCCTGTCTTGGTTCGCTGTTCTCTCCCATTAGGAGGTGTGGTCAGCCTACTCATGGCTGCAGATTGTGTTTCATGTCAGTGGTCTCTGTTTACTTATATTGTCTTAATAAATGACTATAGCTATTATGTTCAATAGTTTTGTTGTTTGATCCTCATAGCTAAGCCAATAAATTATTTTACATACCACTATTACATTATTCTAAATTCATCTGTGGGGTTATTTTCCTTGTGCTTTCAACTTTCATATATTTTCATGTTTTTAATTATTATTTAGCTTGAGACAACTCCCATTTAAATTCCTTGTAAGATAGTTCTGATAATGATGAACTCCCATATATGTTTATTTTTGTGGATGTGTGCATGTTGTGTGTGTGTATCTGTATCCATCAGTCCACCATGCACTTTCACCTTATTTCCTTGAGAGAGAATATGTCACTCATCCTGGAATTAACTGTTTTTTTTTCAATCAGACTGGCTGACAACCTTAGTGATTCTCCTGTCTTTAACTCCCTCAGCAGTGGGAGCACACGTGTAGACATACACAGTTTTTTTTAAAAAATGAATGCTACGGATTGAATTTAGATCTTCACACTTTTGCAACAAGTGTTCTTACCCGCTGAACCATCTCCCTAACCCCACATATTTGTGTACCTTTACTCCTTCATTTCTGGTCTGTTGTTGGTGCTCTATATGGGGTGAATAGGCATCTGTTCATGTTTCATGTCTCCTCAGGGAGAAAAATTTAACATTAGTTATGGTAAATCATATTAAAGTACATGGGAGGAAGTGCATAGGTTCTATGCAACTAGGAACCACTTCCCTGAGGATGCTGAGAGACAACTGTATTTGGCTTTTCAGAACTGTTAATACAGTAAGACACAATGGAAGGAGGTGGGAATGGATGTTTGTGCACCAGCAGTTCACACCCAACATGTACACAGTATATTATGACACTGGTTTCTGAGCATGCACAGAGCCTAGCTGAAGATGGCTGAGTTCGCACAGGGTGTGAGGACAAAGAAGGTAGTAAGCATACATATTTATGTTGGAGAAAGGAAGAGATAAGATGGAATACATCACAAAATTGTCCCTGGTCTCCTGTTTTGCAGTGTGCAGAGAGATAGAGACTAAGCCCCGGTTATGGCATGAACTTAGTTTTTAGGGTATAAGAATTGCTCCTACTCAGGGTTGGGTTCAGACAGCATAACCACCTGAGACTTCAGTTAGATGCATATTGGAGATGCTCAAAACAAAAAAGATTGTCTTTAGAAAGATCTGCTGAGGGGTTCAGGTTTCTGGCAGCCAATTTCTCTGTCCCAAAATCAGCTATGGGGTTGATTGATGGCTCAATGAGTACAAGCACTTGCTATGCAAACATGGTAACCTGAGTTCAGGTCTTGGGAAACCCATATAAAACATCTCCAATCCCAGCACTCCTACTGGAAGTTAGGGAGATGGAGACAGGAAGCTTGTAGATTATATATCCTGGAGAAGGAGTGGTAAACAATGAGAAACCCTGCCTCAAATAAGATGGAATGCAAGAACTGGCATCCAAGATTGTCCTCTGTCACATGTATGCTATGTATATGCTTGCACATTGATTTTCTAATCAACAAACACAAGTTGTTTTTAATTTATCAATG
>PVHP010018359.1:0-32811 GCA_004024765.1 Zapus hudsonius | reverse complement strand
AGTAGATATGCCTTTGCCACTGCTCATGTCCACGGAGAGATCTATAAAAAAAAAAAAAAAGACTTTTAACCACAGAGGGAAAGCAAATCAAACATAAGGAGGAAATGTTAAACCTCCTCCAGGCCCTACTGCTACCCAAAAAGGTCAGCATCATCCATTGCCCAGGTCACCAGAAAGGAGACTCCCCAATGGCAAAAGGGAATCACATGGCAGATGAGATAGCACGACAAGCTGCACTGGGCCCAACTCAAATAATTATAGCAGCTAAACTCCCTTTAATTGGCTGGAGACCAAAATGGCCATACAAATACTGTGACTTAAAAATAATACAGAAGTTGGGAGCATATTTTGATAAGAAATCAAACACCTGGAAATATCAAGAAAAGACTGTGTTACCGCAATCCGTGGCTGAAATCCTCATTTCTGATCTGCCTAAATTAACACATATCATCCATAAGAAAATGAGCCAACTGTTAAACAAAGAAAAAGACTCCTATTATATTCCAGGAAGGGAGCAATTGTTAAAATTAATAACTGATCGTTGTAAACTTTGTGCACAGGTAAACGCTCAGCGTCTCAAGTTGCCTACTGGACACCGGCAAAGAGGACAAAGACCGGGAGAACATTGGGAAATTGACTTCACAGAGGTAAAACCTGGATTATACAATAACAGGTATCTGCTAGTGTTTATAGATACTTTCTCAGGATGGACAGAAGCATTCACTACCCGGAAGGAGACTGTGGCCACTATAACCAAAAAATTGTTGAAGGAAATTTTTCCCAGGTATAAAATGCCAAAATATCTGGGGACAGACAAAGGGCCTGCATTCATCTCTCAGGTAAGTCAGAAAGTGGCCACATTATTGGGGATAAATTGGAAATTACACTGTGCATATGGACCCCAAAGTTCAGGTCAGGTAGAAAGAATGAATAGAACAATTAAAGAGGCTTTGACTAAATTAACGCTGGTGACTGGCACTAGAGACTGGGTCCAATTACTACTCCTGGCCTTATATCGGGCCAGAAACACCCCCGAACCTCATGGTCTAACTCCCTTCAAAATCCTATATGGGTGCCCACCTCCCGCTATAACCTTTTTTAACTCTCATATTTAATCCCATGCCCCTACCCCTTCCCTACAGGCTCATTTAAGAGCCTTACAACTGGTGCAGCAGGAGATCTGGAAGCCTCTTGCGGCAGCCTATAAGGACACCGGGGAGCTCTCTCACCCACATCCCTTCCAGATTGGTAACTACGTGCTGGTTCGTCGTCATAAGATTGGAAGCCTAGAACCTTGCTGGAAGGGGCCCTACCTGATACTCCTAACCACCCCAACGGCTGTCAAGGTAGATGACATCGCATCATGGATCCATGCGTCTCATATCAAGCCGGCGCCTCCATCAGGACCAGAATAAAAATTAAAAAAAGACTAACAACCCCTTCAAGCTGCATGTTCGTCACCAGGATCCACACTTCACACATAAAATCGGCACCCATCGGAGGCAACCATATCCCAACCACAATGACACCTTCGGCACTCTGCAAATCCCCTCAAGATAAGACTCATTCATTCCTAATACTATTCCTAAATTATCTTCTGATTGTCACTTCTATAGAATCAATAGGTCCACTTCTCATTCTCCTGCTTTTATTAACCGTCGAACCATATATTATAAATAGGCTTATTTCCTTTATTAGAGAAAAAATTTCAATAGTGCAAACCTTTATGCTCACTCAGGGCTATCAGCAACTCAAAACCTCAGAGGCAATATTTAAAGATTCAAATAGGCCCATAAGACAAGGGGGGAATGAAGAATCCATTTTATAAAGCAGACTCCATTTTATAAAGCAGACTCCATTTTATAAAGCAGACTCCATTTTTAGACTTACTTCCCCCTCCCTAAAGAATGTCTGGTCACAAAGACCAGGAAGTTAAAAAAAAAAAAAGACACCATATAAGGAAGCATATGGTTGTCCTGGAATGTGGGCTGGCCCCGGGATGTGGCTCCAAGGAAGTAACTAATCATGAGGCATACAGATACAGGAAAAGAGCCAATAGAAATACCACACACCTTGTGACCTAAGCTATATTATAATTAGGTAGCTCCTGTCCATAAATACCCTGCTCCTTTGATCTTCTAGGCTCCATCTTGCCTAGACATTCATCTGCCCGCTTGTGGAGCCCTACTGCGCAGCCGAAGAATGAAATCCTCTTGCTTTTGCATCTGCTGGTGTGGTTATTGGAGTTTTGGGGTACGCTCTCCTGAGAGAGGCCTTGTGTGGTCTTTCAATGAAGGTAGTCAGTCTAGAACAAAAGGAAAAAAGCAGGTCTGGACCGAGGTACAGACAATATAGTAGTCTCTCCCTCATCCTTGACATAACCATAAAGATTTTTCTTAACTACTGATGTCCTTTCCTCTCTCCATAAAAACCTAGTGTTAGACCCAAATCTGTTCATTCCTTGATATTCTGCCCCCAAATGAATGTTGTACTCAGGGTGTTATGAAAATATCAAGTAAGATTTCTCAGAGGATATACCTTTTAAGACTAAATGAAAGTAAATAGTATCACATGAATTTGTGATATGTTAGGTCAGGAAATAGTCCTAAGAACCACTAAGATTTAGCCTGGTGTTTCATTCCTATAATCCCAGAATTTGGGAGGCAGAGACAAGAGAATTATGAGAAGATCAGAGCCTGTCTTGTCTTCCTAGCATGTTCTAAGCCAGCCAGTGGTACATAGTAATTGTCTGTGTAAAAAATAAAAAAATCAATAATCAAAACAAATAGCTTATGTTATGCTAAGCATGATGGTGCATGTCTAAAATCCCAGAGCTTGGTGGTGATGGGAAGATTAGGAAGTTCAAAGTCATCCTTAACCACATAAGAATTTTTAGGCCAGTATTGGCTACATGAAACTATTAAGTCATCCTTAACCACATAAGAATTTTTAGTCCAGTATTAGCTACATGAAACTATTTCAAAATGGGATGCAACTTTTATCCCAGGACAGAGGTAGTAGGGTTGCAGTAAGTTCAAGGCCACCCTGAAGCTACATAATGAATTCCAGGTCAGCCTGAGCTAGAGTGAGCAAGACCCTACCTCCAAAAAGAAGAAAAAAATATAACAGGAACAAGAGAGAGAGAGAGAGAGAGAGAGAGAGAGAGAGAGAGAGAGAGAGAGAGAGAGAGAGAGAGAAAGAGAGAGAGGAGATATAAAACATTTACATATCACATGTATAACATATTACACATATAATATTAAACATATATATGCAAACACATATATACATTGAAACTCCTGGGAGTTGATTTCACATCCAGAACATGAATGGTGAGATGAATGTGACAATCAATATAGGCTGGTATCAAGTTATCAAGTGACAAAACTTGAGAAAAACATCACTGTCAGCTCAAAGAAGAGAATTTACACAAGCTATGATATAGAATAATTGGAAAATTTTATTTGATGTGTGGCAGAATCCAATTTGTTTTTGAAGTGGTTAATTGAGTCGCTTTGACGAACAATGCTGGGATGGAAACAGTAGTAGTGACAATAAAGAAAATTGACTTTTAGAGTCATAGAGTTAAGAAAAATAAACATCCAGTTTAAACTAGTGATAGCTTAAGGAGATATGAAGATGCCTAGAATGTGAAAGCCATTTGACATTGATTCCCTACTGAGGATATAGTAAGAGGGAGAGGCAAATATGAATGCCAGTGTTCTCTTTTGAAAAACTGCATTGATTTCCATATCTCCAACCAAAACACCAAGTAAAACCAAATTAAAAAGCAGCCACAAGGGATGGGGGATGCAGCTACTTGAAGGCTGTTTGCTTTGTAATGCATCCACAATACCTTATGGCTGGTATGAAAAAAAAATGAATGAAATCACAATATAACTATATGTGTTGATGGTAAGATTTCAATGGAAAAGATAACTGTAGATATCTAGAAATTATTAAAAAGAAGTGTATTTGGGACAGTAAATTCTGTCAGGAAGCTAAATCTCAAATTTACTCATTGTCTTCTTTGGTGTCTTCAATTCCCTTTAAAAGTGACATTGATACAAAATTGACAAGAAAGAAAAACATGAGTGGTTCAATGACATCAGCATGTACTTTATACATGAAGAAGAAAGTGGAGGCCTGAGGAAATAACCAAAGCAAAAAAGAAACACCAACGAGTTAGTAGGATAAGCTAAGTCACTGGAAAATACAGATGTCAGGTGGCATAAAGCCTGTGAATGGTAGTGACTTGTTAAGTAAATTTACTACTAGATATCCATTGTCCCATTCATTCCCAGCCTGTGGGGATGAGAGTTATATTTCCATCTGCTAAGGCCACCTTTCTCAAAATCATTTTCATAGTTTAAGTATGCATAGCAGAGGAAAAATCACCCTATTTCTGAATCCACTATTTTTGAGTGTCTTCAACTCAAAATAGAATAAAACTCTGATATATTTAGGATTGAAGTTGTCTTAATGCTCTCTGTTAAAATACCAGTAAGATTGACTATGGTTGAAACAGTTAAGAAAAACAGAGTATTTGAAATGGAATGGGCTAGAAGTAAAATTCTAAGTACTAATACTGTTTAGTGGGTTGGCAGAGGAGGAGGAGAATCAGATTTAGAGGAGGATAGTATCGTATCATGATGGTGCTAAGAGTGGAGACTATTGAAAACAGGTGTCAACAAAGGAAGACTGGGACAAGAAGCACATTCCTTATAGATTTAGGATGTTGCTGATGAAGCTACTGAAGAAATTGCATCTCAGTTGAAGTGTTACTGGAAAGTAAGGATGGGAAGATCAAGTGTACACTTCAAGTGAGAAACACACACAGGGACAAAGGTGTAGATCGGACTCAACACTGAACAAAAATTCAAGGCAGAAAAGTCAACAAAAGACAAATTGGTTCCTACACTGACTTTTCTACTTTGAACCAATTTGTTTTCTGGTTAAATTTCAGGCATGTGCTGTGGGAGGGAACTCATGTCTGGTACTGAAAACCTAGTCAAAAGCTGAGGTCATAAGCCCTAGTGGGAAAACTACTACTGTTGTCTGCCTAAATGAATCTGTTATGCTCATCAAAGTGCCCTCTAAAGACATGTGTTTATGTCCATCTATTAATGCCGCCCTCACATTTGCTTAGAGAAGCTTCTCTTTTCTGATGGCAGTGACCACTGGAGTGACTCAAAACTCACCGAAGTCCTGAAAAGTGACAGTGGAGTGTTCAGCACTGAGACATCTCTGCCACACCCTCCCATGCTCAATATCACTGTGGAAGAGGTGGCAGAAAGAATGTAAGAGCCAAAGAAGGGGAGGAGTGTTTACAAAAATGTCTTTCAGACCCAAAATGGCCTTGATATCCATTACCTTACAGTGACTGACACTATCTACACAAGACCTGCATAAAAGCAGGAGAAAAAGATAACATCAAAATGGAATAGAGTCTAACTGGGGAAATAAAGGGAATCCAGGAAGGGGGGATTTGGGAAAGGGAAAAGGGGAGTGGTGGGAGGGATATATTGTCTATATTTCTAAAAGTTGTCAATAAAACCTTATAAAATGAAAAACAAATGATGCCATAAAGGTGCCCTACTAAATAATGTAACTCATTATGGACAATAAATATATATTTAAAAAAAAAGGTGTCCTACTGAAGTAAAAAAAAATGAAAAGAAAAGTCAATGAAGGATGAAGCAAGAGTGAGTTAGCCCAGAGCACAGGCAAGGAGAGGAGAGATGTAGAAACATTTAATAGTATGTCTAGAAATAAGAAAACACACATTTGTTCCATTTACCCAAATCAAAACACTTTCACATTGGTTCCTTATCTGCTCATATCTACAGCCATAGAGCACTTTTGGGCAGCAGCTACGTGTCTTATATATTCTGATCATTTTCCCCCTGAAATATAGTGACATACAAGAATGATATTTGAGTTCTAATTATTTCTAAGCCATTCTTTAAAACGTGAGAAAGGAAAACCATAACGAAAATATGCTGGGATACAAACATCAATTCTTGAAATGAAAAGCTAGTGAGATGTAGGAAATATGAGAAAAATATTACACGCTCATATAAATATTTGCAGACTGACTGATGCCCTCATTCAAGTCTGACATTAGCTCTCTACCCCATATGCTTTGCACTCCTGACTGCACTCGCACCTGTTTTAGTCAATCCTGAAAGAAAATGTACATCCAATTTCCTTAGTGGAATGTAAACATGTTCAAAGTCAGTCCAGGGCGAGGATGTGTTTCTGGTGCAAATTGCTTTTTAATATTCCTAGACATATAAACCTCCCCTCAGCCGTCCTCCTCACACAACTTCATATTAACCTAATGATCTGACTACAACAAATTGTCGAACTGCATTTGGCTGCCAAATGGTTTTACAGCTAAGCTGTTGCTTTCTGCTTCCCCTTTTTGTTCACTCAAATCATTCGCTGCTCAGCTCCACGGTGTAGTAAAAAGTGATACACAGGGACTTGGAATGCATGCAATCATGTACACAGCAAGACAAATACCATTAATTTATTTACAATGCAGTCTACAGTGCATATTTTGTATTTAGTGGTAGAATTACAGTTCTATTGAGAAGGCATAAAATAAAGAGATTTGTTTTAGTGTTGCTTACCATTCAAAAATAATATTTGTTCATGTATCATGATGATTCACAATAATAAACATTGGGTAGTGTTTCCTGTTCATGAAATGTTTTATTACTCCTAATTTCATTATTAGATGTACAATTTATGATTATGGAATGATAATATTCGTCTTCTGTGCACCACAGGTTACAATTTTTAACTCTGATTTAAGTGGCATTTGATTTCTACATAAAATTACCAAGAATGCTATGAAGCTCCAAACCAGAGACAAAACACCTCATCTGCCCTATAAAGTGCTGCACATGAATACTGCTTGAATTTTTTTGGCAATCTTTCTTCAATGAACTGATTTTTCTTTAGAGAATGATGACCATTCATTTATTCAATATGTTATTCAATACTAAGTAACTTCCTATAGTTTATTTGACCACATATGTTATATATCACCAGAATTATGCTTAACTATTAATACTAATCCTTAAAATCTCCTGTTAGATTTGCATAGGTATATTATTCAATCTATTAAGATTCTTTTTATAAACACTAAACTGTTACTGTATTATTTCATCATAATTATTAGTACATGCTCATAGGCTTCATTTTGACATTTCTATACATGACACTTACATAGAAAGATCTAAACATTGGCTTACATAAGTAGATAGCAAAAAGACTGTAGCTCTTGATGAGTATAAAGTGGTCCTAGGTGAGAGTTCTTTTAAATCAGATGGGAAGTTGTCTCTTCAGATGTCGGAAGAGTTAACTGGGAAATGTTTGAGATGGAATTTTTATCCTACATGGCTGGTTGTGTCTGGGTGGACCCAGTGTTTGTAGGAGATAAAAACAACATAAGTAAATGCAAAATGTACGTGATGCTGGAGCCAAAACAAGTTCATGTTTCAAAATAAGCAACATAAGAGAAGTGGCCGCCCTGAATTCATGGCAAATGAGCAACCAGCAAGAGTTAACAATGGTGACATCTGGAATCATCAACATATTACCTCTATGAGGTCAGTGTAAATAACTGCACTTTACAGAAGACTAAAACTGAGGTGCACAGAGGTTGAATTACTCACTGAGTCTGTAGAAAAGTTAGAAAGCTTCAGCACTCCTTTATGATTATCCCCCTGAGGCACATGTCTCCTTATTCTTGGTACAGCTGGTGTGACTATGGCAGAGGCAGCTTTAGCACACCATAGACCAGAATGTGAGGTCAAATGATTTGTTAAGATCAGACACCTTTATGAGATGTCCTGTCTGTGCTGTTACTTCACCTGATATATGAATTTTCCTCCATGTGCTTGGGGATCAGAGAGGAAAGTGTTGAAACAACTTCTATGTGCCTTTTTGATGGGGGAACAAATCCCTTATTTTGACAAAAGGGTTACCTCCCTGGAACACCCTGCCCCCCCATCCTTGGCAGAGCCTTTGCTTGTCCAGTCTGAATATTTCTGGGAGTAGTTGATGGTCAGATGATGTCCCTCACAGCTCCTGGGTTCAGTCCTGAGAACACTACTCCAGATATGCCTTAGCAAGCTCTTGGTCTCAGGTGGGATTCATCTTTTCAGCTCATGTCTCACTTTGTGGGTTCATATTGATGTTGGGGCCAACTACATCCTCAGACCCTTTTTGATATGTCCATTTCATTCTTGGCACTTGGTCTCTCATCCCTTCTCCAAACTGAAACATAGGGTGCTTGTGTCTGATAACAGATCTTGTGATTGGTTTTGACCAATCAATGTGCATGGATCTCTATTGTGGAAGGTTTGTAACAGTCCAAAGGAGAGAATAGTAGAACAAACCTGCTTAAACCAGTTAGGATTATGAACCTCATCACTTAGCATCTCATGGACAGTGTTGCTTTGGGAAGAGTTTGTTGTACTAAAGTCACTGCACCTCATCCTCTACAAATGTTTTATTATTTAATTTAATATAATTTAATTTAATTTGCAAGGATAGATAGAGATAGAAAAAGTAAATATACACACCAGGGCTTCAAAGTCCAGAAGCATGCACTAATTTGTGCATCTGGCTTTACTTGGGAACTGGAGAATTGAGCATTGCACGCAAGCCCCTGAAGTACGAAGCTATCTCTAGCCCCTCCTGTTGTTTTGTAGCAAGTAACAGACATCAAAAATAATCTCCATTGGAGAGTGAGATCAGTATAGGTTAAATGAGACAACATTGCTATTTTGGCTAGCTCCTAATGGGTGTAGCCTCTCTGTAGCTCTCTGGTACTGGGAAATTCCCCTTGGATCCAGGTTCTTGGTCCCCATAGGATTTCACCATGGATCCTAGATCCAGTTAAGAGTTTCTTGTCACTGAGCAGATCTCTTATCCAATCATTAAGCTGTTTATTACCCTCCATGGCTTAGTGCCACTATGGCACAGATGAACATTTCTTGTCTTTCTCGTCTCTTCCATACAGCCATGTGTTCAGCATTCTTGTGATAATTGTCTGTATTGTATATCAGTGGTCTCTGCTTTCTCCAAATATCATTGACCAATTTCCCTTAGCAGCTCATGTAATACCTTCCAGTGCTACACATGTTACCATCTGGGAGCTGGCTAACACTCTGGATCTAGCAGGATCTCTTGGTGTTGTTTGAGAAAACTGTGATTTCTCAAGAAATAGTGTCTTACCTTAGGCCTGGGACAGGTATTTATGAGCTTTGACAGAAGTTTGTCTTGTTTTGGGGGACCTGGTGGGTCTCTGTGATCAGCAACTCTGTGTGGGAAGGAACTGTTAACTGGGACAGGGAGATGCAGGCCTCAGCAATATTTCTTGGGGTTAGGCTTCCTCCCATTCTTTTCATGGACCCAGTTTCATAAAGCATTTTTCTATTTCCCAAAAGCTACAAAGTTTTTGTGAATGGTCCTGGATGTAGTTTACTCTGATGGTTTGAATCTGATATCTCCCATAAGCTCCCATGTTATTAATGTTTGGTCTCTAGTTGCTGCCATTTTGGTAGGTAGAGCCATGCTGGACCAAAGGTGATGTTGGAGGCAGGTTTAGAGATGTCACCGCCAGCTCCCCCTTGCCAGAACTTGGCTCACTCTTCTGCTCATATTGTCCACATGATTCTGGAAAGAAGGCAATGTTCAGCCCTGATATTCTTTTCCCTGATATTGTGGAGCTTCCCCTTTGCTTTGAGACTGTTAAACTGAAATAAAATAAAATAAAATAATAATTTAAAAAAAACCTTTCTTCTCATCAGATGGTTTTGATTAGTTGATTTCTGTCAGCAACAAGAACATAACAGAAAAATGGTACCAGAGGAGTGAGGAATAACTTCGAGAAGTGGTTTTTGATCTTTTGGAACTAATTTGTGGGAGTGATGTTGAAGGATTTTCGAACTTTGGACTGAGATGCCTTACAATGTTCTATGAAGAGCTTAATGGATTACTCTAGTCAGTGTTTAAACACCTAAATGCAAAATGATCTAATGATGGTGCAGGATTGTCTTATGAGGGAAGAAAGAGCTGAGTCTGGACTAGGCTTGAAGCAGTAGGTGTGAAAGCTTGATGCATTCCCCCTGTGTCACAAGAACTTGGGCAGGCTTGACTTGAGAAGAAATAGAATGGTGCACCAGTTGGAGATGGCACAGAAAGAAATGAAAGCTGGGCTGGAGACAGCAGGTCTGTTTCAGCTGCAGTTGTTTAAAAGATTACCACCTTTGAAGTTGGTCCAGGTATTTTGAATTAGGACTGAGGAAGAATGATTCCTTTTTTGAAAGTAGGGGGCCTCCAAACTGAAGGAATGTTCTCCTCAAGTCTTTTATTCTCCCCTGGTGAAATGAATTGGATGAGCTCGTGGGGTCGTTTAACTCATCAAACAAGAAGGAAACTAAGACAACAGATAGTGTTACCATGATCAAATCTGCTCTTTTCCTTTTGAAATCTTAAAATCTATCTGTCTAACTAATAGTAAATGGAGCTCTAATATCACTATAATGTTCAGCAAAATTTAGCATGAGATACTAAATAAAATTCAGAAGGAACATAAATTCTGAAAGGCCTTATGTAATATAGGAAGCAATATGAACTTTAAAGACAAAGGGAATGCCATCAACTAATTTGCATACAGTCATGAAATGGTCATCTTCATTTTGAAATGATGCCTGACTCCCAGGCAGGAGATGAACCAACCGTAACTTATGATATAGAGCCCAGGCAAAACCTATGAGGAAGTGGCAAGATGAACAAGAGACCTACCCTCCACAGAGAGTCAGATGACCTGTGGAAGGATAATGGAGACAGACACTGAGGATACCCACCACAATCCAAGGCAGAAATACCGAGACTCTTTAGACCTCAAGAGTAAAACAGATTTAAAACTCACCTACCATGACTTAGTGATCTGAGCAGAAGAGGGGAAGAAAGATTGTAAGAACCATGGTGGGGAAGAATAGCGCAAGTCAATGCTCCCGTCAGAAACAACACACAAAGGAAAAAAAAAACTGGCTTCCTCTTATACAACCCCCAAATCTCACAATCTGTTTCAACATGCTCAATGAGGAGGACCCTCAGAAGGTTGAAGACAGGGAGGAGGGAAATGGGGGTACCATCATAAGACTTGCTCATACAGTGAACCTAATTATTGACAGTAAAGATGTTAGTAAAAAATGATACCAAAAAAAGGTAACTTGGGCCCAGGAAGTGACTCAGTTTCTAAAGTATTTGTCACAGAAGCATGTGGACCTCAGTTCAGATGCCTGGCTTCCACATCAAAGCCTGGTATTGGGCACAGATGTATCCTAGAACGGGGAAGGTGGAAACAGGCATCCCTGGGACATCTTGTCTATCTAGCTCATCAGTGAACTCCGGGTTCAGTGAGAGACCTGGGATCAACAAACGTAGATGGAAGTATACTCTGAGGACACGCAATATTGATCTCTGCTCCCCAAAACATACTCTTGCACATATACCACATGCACAAAATACATTCACAATAAAAATAAAATAAAAGATAAACTTTTACATCAGTTAAAAATGCATTGCAGAGTCAAGCCGGAGGGCAAGAAATATGTCTAAGATGCTATTCTGACATTCTGATATGAGGTAATAAAGGTCTACTCAGGATGATGTCAGATAAAATGATAGGAGAGATTTTGAGAATCTGTTGTTATCAGGGAATCTTTATAAAATTGTATAAGGCTAATAAGTTACGAGAAAAGTCATAAATGACAACTGGAGTTATAGCATAAGCAATATTTGGTAGTGTTACAGAACTGTGGTGTTGAGGAAGAAGAAAAAGGAAATCACTCTTAGAATTTGGGGTGCCAATGAATGTGAGTGAACTAGAACAGGATGCTGGCTGTACTTTTGTTAATGTTTTCTGTGCTAAGTATACAACCCAGGGTCTTGTGCTTGCTAAGCAAGTCATTTAAGTCTGAGCTGTATCCCTGGCTCAGGACTGGATACTCTGTCTCACCCCATAGTTACATGGGGAAAATTGACCAGTATAGGCTGAGAATGAATTTCCTACCTCTACGTTAAGAGACTAGCTCAATATGTACGTATTTTATTTTCAGGACAGAGAGATGTTTATAAATCAGGCTTTAAGAAATTTTATATGTGTTAACATGATGACAAATTATGAAGAAACAAAAAAGAATTCTGATTTCTTATATAATGATTTCAAAATTATATACGCGTATTTATGTTTTAAGAACAATGTGTGATATGAAAAGATAGTCATTAAAAAGTGTCAGTGGCTGAAAATGCTTAATACAAGGGACTGAGAAAAAGTTTTCCTCTCAGGAGGGAAGCAACAAACCTTTTAGAATTTTTGATGAGGCAAGCTGGTTCTTATCACAACTATTCAAAAGCAGGCAAGAATATTACACAAATATATGTGAAATAAATATATATATATATATATATATTCATGTATATATAGTTTATATAATATGTATGTATATATATCATATATTTGTGATTTAGAAAGACAGATGATAGATAGAACCCACTTGAGACTATTTGAGAACAATAAGAAAATACGAAAACAATTGATAAATGACAAAAGAAACTCTCTATTCAGCAGAATGAAAAGTCATTATCACACCACCAAAGAGGTTTTCTCTTTCATAGTAGACCAACATAATCTAAAGGGGATTATATTCTTATTTTCCATAAAAGTATGTGGCAGGAATATGTTGTATTCCTAGGACACATCCTCTCAGATTCTATGAATAGTATTAAGATTGATTCACATTTCCTTGGAATGATGAAAATTGTTGTCTACAAGTGAATAGTTCAGGAAAAAGAAAATAATAAGCTTTTCATGATTCTGAATCATACTGGAACTTTGTATGTTAGTGGTAAGAGAAAACTCATCTCTGATTATACTTTACAAAAGAAATCAGTCTTGAGTTTAAAAAAATAATGTTATTTTTTCAGGGCTACAATGAGAACACTTGGTATTCTTTGCTATTGTACAGAGAGGTTTAAGTATGTTTGACCATGCAGTTCTTATTAAAATTCAGCACAGGGTTCTTAGTATTCTGGTCCTCCACAGCAGTCATTATACAATGAAAAGAAATATGAGGAAGCTGAGGTATCCCTTCTATACACTTTTCTTTATGATTTTCTTGCCAGAAAAGTGATTCCTTGGCCCTCTTTATTTGGCTTGCTGGAGATTTTTTTTTTCAATTTCTTTCAGGATAAAGAAAAATGTGTCAGAATGTGAGGTGAATATGAATTGAACCCAAAAGGGAAGAGTTATTATTAACATTCAATTGTTAAAATTGTGCATGATATTTGTTTGATTGGAAGGGGACAGGGAAAATTAGAACATGGCTTATATCCATGGTTGAAGGTTTTATTTTTCTTAATTCTAGATATTGTATACATTTCCTCAGGAATTAAAAATATGTGCATTTTTTAAAAAGAAAAATCTTCCCTCTATTTTTTCATTAAAATAATGAAAATGAGTTGTTTCTAAGACCTTTTGATGTTACAATGATATATATATATATTCATCTCATGTTATAAGGAAATATATATCTTGAAAATATGGAACTTCCCCAGTAATACTAGGGTGGAGATAGAAATTGCCAACTTACCTGGCAAGCAAGACAAAAAAGAAAATCACAGTTAACCACAGAAAAAGGAAAATGTTAAAACATCCTCATTTATCACTTGTGAGGGTAAGGTGTATCCTAGTGTTCTTAAATGTTTAATGTAGCTGTTGGCAGGTGCATATAATGAGCTATGTTTCATGTCTGTGGAACTGCTAATAAAACTATTTCTCATGCACCTATTGCACAATGTGGAGATCAGTCCTGCTCCTCTGAAAATTCATTATGCTCTTATTTCCTTTAAAAAAAAGATTGTTCCTGGTATATACTGACCTGGAATTTTGTTCCATTTTATTTGCTTTGAATAAAGTGGACATTCTCCCTCATTAAAGAAAATAAAGCTCGGTCTCTGGGAGATTTTACTGTATTAAAAGTCTTTGAGTATTGAAGGTCAAGTGCAGTGAATAGTGCTGGTTGTTTAACAACATTGTACAGGACTTATTTAACTCATAGATTTTCCTCTAATGACATTACCTATTGTTTTGTACCATACTAAAATTATTTATTTTATTTTTGGGCCATCTTTAAGCTTACTAATTGGTTTTCATCCTTTCAAGTGAGTGTAATTATACCCATACAACATAAACTTGAAGCAAACAATTAAAATATTCAGAGATTAAGCAAGAAAAAAGCATAGTATATAAGCTTTGAGAGTATTTAACGTTTTTGAAAATATATGCTTTAGATGAGACAATCTCAAATTGTAGTATATGCATAAAGAACCCATCTAGATTGTTTTAAATAGAATCTAAGGAGTCATACTAAAAGATTTTTATTTTGTGACAATAAAGTGTGCAATCCTATGAAGTGTGAAACGTAGAGTGAATGTTAATGGAAAACCAACTGAACAGAGAGGCATACCTAAATAAATAGCCCCAAGGAAGATACAATGAAGGACATATCTCAAAAATGCATATAGAAAAATAGAAATGTGATTTTATACTACTTCTGGAATGCAACGGTGGCTTTGAAGTATATTGTATTTATTAGAATATATTTATTCAGTAATATTTTAACTTTTAACACTAGTGTTTGATTTTAAAAACCTCCCTTCCTTACAAGAAAAAAAAATATAATGTGTTTTCAATAAAAATATAATATTTGTATATTGGAGTTTAAACTATTAAAATTATCACCATTGTGAAAACTTTTTTTCTATTTTCAAAAGGTTTGACAGGCCTTCATAGAACTTTCTTGGGTCCCATGTTTCAAGCTGTGGTCATAGGAACTCTGATGATCCAGGAAAACATGATTTTTTAATAACAATTCCATAATACGGTCCTGATACAACTGATTGCACAGTGTTTTGAGTAGCAAAATGGTAAATGACAAAATTGTGTAGAATATAAAGCAATTTGATATTTAGAGTATAATCTTGGGGATGTGGCCAAATAAAGTCATATTCCACTCTTTCATTATTAAACACTCAACATAGGTTTACAAGTTGAAATTTATCTACTTCTTACAGATATTTAAATGTGTACTCATTAGTAATGACCAGCTTTCTTTCAGTAGAAATAGAAGATAAAAATTAACATTTACTGACTGAGGCTTTAGGACACCTCAATGAACACCAATCATCCCCCTGAGGAAGAACTTCTGTAGAATGAGGGAGGAGGGATATAAGAATGAAACATTTATATTAAAATATTTTTTAAAAATTGCTAACAGAAAGTATATGAATATTGTGTTTTGAATCTCAAATTTTAGATTTATGTATCATTTTGAAAATAATGTGTCTTGAAGTATTTTGTGTTCAGTTTTATGCTTTGCCTTTGAATGCAATGTTATTTGATATTAATATCATTGTCAAGGACACACACAATTTATGTATAAGTTAAAATACAAAATTCAAATATGATTCTCTTACAAAAAAATTGACATCATTCCAAGATGAAAGCCCAAGTTGAAATGGAAATGAGTTGTAAAGAAGGTCATTTGGAACCAGTTAGCAGAGGGAGCCTACCATACATTGGTAAATGTAATGTTTCTTAGACTCAGTTAGTGCATACTCAATTTATATGAACCAAGAAAAGCTTTGCCATAATTCACCAAGAAATATTGTACAACTCATGGAAGGAAATCATTGAAGACTCCCAAGGAAATCCGAGATAAGTTCTCAATGTTTCACTGTCTCAGTCAAACACAAAATATGACATCTTGTCATCAGGTTTCTGTTTTACCTTTTCCCTTGTTTTTTTTTTAGTTCTTTGCCGGCCTCCATCCATGAGTTGAAAAAAATATTCATTGTATTACCAGTGTTGTCAACTTTCTTTTTCTTTCAGTTTGTTCTAAAGAAAGATGTTTTTAATAGAAAACATAATTTTAAGACCTATTTTACCTTATATTTTGACACCAGTTAAGTGAATGTTTCCACCATTCTCCATGCAGGGCATTCAACATTTATTTATTCAAGAAACATTCATCTAAAATCAACAATGCGCTTGACACATCATCAATTTACACGGAAAATGTGCTAACTTGCAGTCAGAGAGATTAGGTCATGCAGCAAGAGACACAAGTAAATTCCATGCGAGAAGTCATGTAACATATAAAAATGCTGATGGGCTTTCTTATGTAATAAAATATCATAATGAAGGTCATACTGCAAATTTTAAAGGACAAATGATGTCTTTTTCAGATGGACAAAGGGCGAACAGCTGAGGTAGAAAGGCAAAAATGCACGGACAAATGGATTTGAAATTACACTGGGGAGAAGAAACATTCAGCAATAAGAAAAACCTTGAGGTGCAGTAAAGAAATATGAATAAAATTGAATAAATAAACGAAAAATAGTCATAATCTATAAAAAAAATTGAATGTGTAGTAATCATATTTTCTAGTCATGTATCGTTTAATTAATTGACACACAGAACCTTTCTGGATGCTCAGAATCAACCACAGGCCCTCAGGACCTGGACAGCCATGCACTGTCCCCTCCTCAGGTGTGACCAGACGCTGTGCAGTGTGAGTTGTTGGAATGGCCATGGCGTCCTTCACTTGCTCTGAAGACTATGGGAAATAAATGGCTGAGCCCCAGGGGTTTGGGAGGCCACTGTGATCTGGAGCAATGTTTTCTCTGAGCTGTGGATTCTGGGTGATCCTTAGCCTCAGGAAATAGAGGGTCACCTAGGACCCTCACAACTCTGAATTTATTTGTTATCTATGGCTTTGTACTGCCTCTTGGTACCCCAACTCTCATCTGTGTCCTTCCAACTCCAGGCTAGTATGGAGTCTGACCCCCCTGCTGTCAACTGAGCTTGAAGTCCTCAGTGATTGGGTTCTTCTATTGGGCCCTTTCCTTCCAGTCTTCCTTGATTCTTTTCCCCAGAAATAGTCCTGAGAGCTTAGTTGTCACACTGGCTCATGTCTCTGTGGGTGGAAGAAAGTGGAGCTCACTTCTGTGTGAACTGGGAGCAGCAGGAGATAGGGCCCAGCAGGCAGGTGCTGAGAGCCAGCCTCTTCTCTAGCTCTCTCTCCACTCTGCTGCTGTCCTGTGTTCCCTGAAGTGGGCTTGGGGGCACCCAGACATTGTATTTGTATTCTTGCTCCTGTGCCATTAGATAGGCTGCTGCTTCTGCAGGCAGGACAACCCCTCCTCCTCCCCTCCGCAGATGATGTTTCAATAAAAATATCTTTTCACCATGCAAAAAACAATGCATCATAAATAAAATACTAGCATAGAATCAGAAATTCAGGACATAAGGAAAGAATTTATTTTTATGCTTAAAGAGCTTTTAAATGATAACCGCAAAGAGTGACACCATCACATCAGGTGCAAATTGGAAGTTACTTGGTATGATGATGGTACAAAACTGAGAATTTTGGTAAGTTGTGTAAGAGTGACTTTATGGTAAAAAAAAACATAGAAAATGAAGGAACTCTAAATTATCAATGAAATATATATTAAGTCAATTGATTTTTATATATTCATTAAAATGACACATTGATTTGTATTATATTATTGTGAATTGCATTTGTTCCAAAAATATGGATTATTTCTGCCAGCAATGGGAAGCTAACTACAACAATACTTATAAAGGGTATTGAAATGTCTTATTCTAGATTTCACACATATGAAGCATATCACTGTTTCACCTCATGGAGGTTCAATATTAAGTAAAGGATATTAACATAGAAGAACATAGAATTTATAATTCTATAAGCTGGGAAAGTGGCTTAGTAAACTGTTTGCCTTTTAAACCCAAGGACCCCCAGAACCCATATAAAAATGTCCCATATGAGAATTGCTTGGTATGGAAATGTTCACTTGTGATCCCAGCCCTGTGAGGTGAGGGGTAAGAGGACCCCAGGAGAGTGCTGGCTAGCCAGGCTAGGAAATTTGTTAAGTTCTAGGACAATGGGGGACTCTGTCTCAGAAAGAGGAGGATGGTTTTCTTAAGATAATATACAAGTTGTTTACTGGCCATCACACACATGCTCACAAGTGTACAACACCCTCCTAAACATATTCACACATAGGAACATAAATATACACGTGAACACACACACCAAAAATGTATAATTTGTTAAAGATACAACAAGAAATTAGAAAAAAAATGATAGCCAGATTTGTATGAGGAACATGTAAAGAAGAAGCTAATTTGGCACCTAAATTTCATGTTAGTGACTAATAGAGGGGAAATGAATTAACGATGTGTTAGATGATAAAGGACGGATGGGGAGATGGGAGGGAAGAAGTCTCAATGTCTTTCTTAAGTTACAAGCTGTTTGTAAATGCATATATTTTATGAGAAATCACTGCATCTCTCTCCCTCCCTCTCTTTACCAAAAGGATGAAATGCACCCCCCCTCTCTCTCTGCTGTTTTGTTTGTTTCCTAGATGTTTACCCATTATTTCAAATACAACTAATATTATACACTTATAGGACATAATGTTTTAACATTTTGTCAGTACCTTTGTGTAAACCTGGAGGAAAGCTTTCATGATGCATTTGTCTATGCTGAGGTTATTTGCTACTCAGCTTACAGAACTTTCATGTTTCTCCATAGAAGTGATTTTTTTTTCATTCTTTAAACAAGCCCAAGAAAGAATAAGAGATAAAAGTTAAGGACTAGCAGATCTGAGAAAAGAAATAAAAAAGGATATATAAAATCTATTGAGATAAATCTGAGAAGTATTTCATTTTCTATTACCTAGCTATACAAACCAAGACTTTGTGAGGTGTCAAAGTGTTCTCTAGAGAATGACAGAAAAAAAAAAAGAGGAGCTGCTGTGATTCTAATCACTGAACTTGAAGGAGTCAGGCGAAGTGACCACATGTCATAAAGAGAAAAAATGAAAGTGGAGTGAGTATAAGTGAGAGAATATCTCCAACAGATCCCCAAGTCCTAACAAAGTCTTTTCAAATATCCCTTACTCATATTGAGCAAGCCTCCATTCTCAGATTGCTGGTCACATCTAACTTTGTTTCTTGTATTTTGTATCCCATCGTTCTTAGATGAATTGTCCTTAAGTATCCTTTTGTCCTAGAAAACTAGTCATTTTAGCTTATTTTAGAATATGGTATGCTGAACAATGCTAAGGAAACTTGGAATTCTTTCTCCCATGAATCTTTTGTTCCCATCAAAATAAGCCATATACTTGTTGTGAGATGGAGTTCCCTTACCAACTGGGAATTGGAGAGGGAAATTTGGAACTCTCTAAAGTAGATGTAGGGTTTATATAAATCCAATAGAAGCCATGGTTGTGATTTACAATTAGAATTCTCTCCAAGGAGATTTTATATGGAATTTTTTAACCAAAGCTCTACTTTGGCTAATTTAGAAGATAACTATTTATCTCACTAAATATCAACTTCAGATCAGCATCTCAAAGTTTGGCTTCCCTTTCTCATTCCAAACACAATGATACAAGTCTTTGTATGTCTAACATACCTGTACATCTTGCTAGGAAGATAATAACAGTACTTTTTTCTAGACTATAATTTTATGAGCATTTCTACTGATCTTATGTGAATAATTTTCATTTTTAATTAATAAACCTTATTTTAGAGCAATTTTAGAATTATGGAAAATTAAGCGCATATTTCAGATATGCCAAGTCTTCATTTTCTCCTAGCTCCAGTTTCCATGATTTTTTTTATTGTTTTCTGTGTGTGTGTGAGAGAGAGAGTGTTGCGTGAGTGTGTGTCTGTTTATGTGTGTATGTGTGTGCTTGTGTGTGCATGTATGTTTGTGTGTGTATATATGTGTATGTAGGTGTGTGTGTGCCCATATCTATGGTATGTGTGGTTTGTTTGTGGTATGTGTGATATGTGTACATATGTTCATGTAATATATGTGTACAGATGCAGGTACCCCATAAACACATATGTAATCTCAGAAAGTTGCCTTCTGTATCACTCATCTTTCTAATTTCTCTGAGTTCTTGTTCAACCTAGAGGGCATGCTATTTATCAGCTAGGCATACTGACCAGAAAGTCCCAGTAACAAGTCTCTCTCCACTTCCTTGGCATTGGGGCTTTAATCATTACTTACCCAGCTTTTAAGGTAGGTGCTTGAGATCAAACTCAGGTCCCCATTCTTGTGTAGCAAATGCTCTTGCACACTGAGCCATCTCCCCAAGCCGCATTGTTTAACATTTTCACTAGTATGATAAATTGTTAAAACAAATACTCCATGCACTGCTGAATTGCTTTATTCCTGCTATGTGAGGCCACTTATGTATGAAGACTGTTTGAAAAAAAGCAGTAAGAACTTCAGGGTCCAACAGATTTGAGTTCAAATCCCCGTTCTTGCATGTTTACACCTAATGACAACCATCATTCTTATTCTTATTATTAGATTTTATAATATATCTCCCTCCTTTATATCTCTACCCCTTCTCCTTTTCTCCCCTCCCCCTCCATCTCTGTCTCCTGTCATATCTTCTCTGTAGCTCAATGACGAAGGATTAAATGAAGAGGGTACAAGATGATAGCTGAAATTATATTTTACATTATAGCTGATTTTCTTGTTTAAAGTTCTGCATTTTTACCAATGCACAATGTCATATATTTACTGGTATGGTGTCTTATGAACCCATCTAATATCTCTGATTTTCTTTAGGTTCCACATATTTACCCCTTCTATGCACAACCTATTGACTTAAACTTGGTAATGCAACACAGTAAGCTTTCAAGTTTGATCTTGACAGTCTTCCATTGTGTTCCTGTTTGGTATTACAACAGTAGTGTAGTTGGTATTCATTCAAGAATTTAAATGCTGTATTGTCCTTTTGCTCACAGGGTTTCTGATGAGTCATGCAAATAAAATTCTTGTCTTTCTATAGGTAAACTGTTCTCTCTAATCTCTTTTTAATAGAATAACCTCAGCTGGTTTTCTGGAGTGTGAATATGATATACGTTGATGTGGAATTTTCCTATTCACTCAGTGTTCTCTGAGCATCTTGAATATATAATTAATTACCACTAGTTTTAGTAAAGTCTTCACCTACTTTTGCTTGAAAGACATCTGCTTCTTCCTTTCCTTGTCCTCTTGGACAATTTCCATTATATACATGTATTGTCTTAATATTCCAGTAGTTTTCTGATATGTTCCTTCATTTTTTCTCATTTCCTTTTTTTCTTTTTTTAAAATATCTTTATCATAAACAAAATATATATTGTATGTGCAAAACTTGTGAAGGTGCCCCCATTTCCTTCATCTCTGTCCCTTACCCACTGGGGTCCCTCCTCGGTGCACATACTGGATCTGCCCATAGCATAGTGGGTTATGAACTGCACCACAGGTAGCCTGTTTTTTCATTAGTTATTTTTTTAATATTTATATTTATTGACCATAATGAGTTACATTGTTTAGTGGGCAAACAATGAGTTGTTATCCCCAATTCCCCAATGCCCCCCCCATCCCCAATCAGCTGGATATCCTCTTCCGTGGGTTGTATGGATCAGTCCTTGTGGCAGGGGACCATGGATAGCCTAGTACTCAGCCTGGTTCTCCTGGCCCAAGTGTGTTGTTACTGAGGGGTGTCATGCCTCTGGATAGTCTCCCCCATGATGGCTCTCACAATCTTTCCGCCCCCTCTTCCGTTCAGTTCCCTGAGTCGTGGTGGGTGAGTATTAAGGCTACTTTAATGTTGTGAGTTTAGGGGTCTTTGTGTCGAAAATCTTTGGTTTCTGTCTCACTGGCTTATCCTGTGTTGATTGAATGGCTGTGGTTGTGGGTCCCTTGTTCATCCCCTCATTCTCTGTGGGGCTCCATTTGGATCCTCCACAGCATGACTGTGGTGGCTCATCTCTTGCAAGAATCTCTGCTATCTGCCTACAGTCAGTTGGTAGGGTTAGATGGGCCACAACTCTCTCGCTGCATCCTGAAAAATACAAACACAATTTCCATCGGAGTGTGAGGTCAGTATAGGTTAACAAATATACACGATTCTGGATTATCTAGATTCTATTTTTAGTAGCCTCCCCGTCAATCGGTCCCATAGTGCATTTTTTCTTGTGAGCCCAAGAGTACAGGATCCAGTGCATATTGCACTGATTCCCCAGTTCTAGTCATGGGCTTCCCCTCACTAAGTGGAATATTTGGCCAAATTTAAAAGCTGTTGATTGTCTCCCCTAGGCCCAGGCTCCTCCATTGCACTAGTGCTCCTTTATTGGTTTGCTGTTCTCTTCCAGTAGGAGGTGTGGTCAGCCTACTCATGGCCATAGTCTGTGTTTCATGCCAGTGGTCTCTGTTTACTCCAGTGTCATTGATCAGCTTCCCCTGGCAGCTTGTGCAGTGCCTTCTAGCACTGCATTAACTACCATCTGGGGTCTGGATACCATTCCGGACCTTGAAGGGTCTCTCGATGCTGATCAATGGCATTCTGTGGTTGCATCAGCAACATGGTTTTTGCCTCAGGCCTAGGGAGGTCATTCAAGAGCTTGACAGAATTCTGTCTTGTTTTTGGAACCCCATGGATCACTTTGGTCAACAGCTCAGTGAGGGAAGGAACCGGTGGCTGGGACCAAGGGTTGTCAGACTGATCAATTATTCACAGACTTAGACTCTCTCCCCTACTACTCATGGCCCCTCTTGCCAGTTGACACCCACTACTACTTGCTCAATAGGTTACAGTATGCTCGTAAGGATTTTATGTTTTTGAACCTAATTTGGTTCAGCCTCATGCTTAATCAATTCCCCTCCCCCCATCCCTTACCCCTCATTAATAATCTCTCACTTCTTTCTACTAGTCTGCGTAGAGTTTACGGTTATCCTGGTTAAGGACCACATATGAGGGAGAATATGCAGCATTCAATTCTCTGTTCTTTTGAGTATTCCCTTAGTAAGATCTGCTCGAAGTCAGACCATTTTTTCCTAAATTTCGATATGTCATTTTTCCTTTCAGCTGAGTAGAATTCCATCATGCAAATATACCACAGTTTCACTGTCCATTCCTCCATGGATGGGCATTTGGGTTGATTCCAATTCTCGGCTATTATGAATTGAGCTGCTATAAATATAGTTGTACAAATATTTCTGCATCGAGATGTGGCATCTTGCAGGTAGATGACTAGTAGAGGGATAGCTGGGTCAATTGGTAGTTCTATGTCCATTCTGTCTAGGAGTCTCCACACTGCTTTTCATAACGATTGAACAAGTTTGCAATCCCACCAGCAGTGAATGAGGGTTTCTGTTTATTTTTATTTCCTTTTTTTCTTTTCAATCTAGTTTGGTTATTTTGAGCATGTCTTTAAAATTATTTATAAAGGACTTGGACATTGTAGTGACATGAATTTCTTTCCGTCATAGCCTGAGGTGTTCTTGATTAAACTTGCAACTTAGGTTTCCAGCAGACTGCTGGAGGAGTTATCACTGAGGACAGACCTTTAGTCCAGCCCTAAGAGGTATACAAAGCACTTGGAGCTCTGGCTGTTTGTGCGTGCAGGCTGTTGATTGTGAGCTTGTTCTTTTCTGATGGAACTTCCTTGAAATCTATAAATTTGACATAAACCCTTTCCTCTATAAAGCTGCTTCTGGTCAGGTTTTAGTCCCAACAGAAATATCTACTATATTGGTGAAATTGTTTAAAAAAATATTCATTTCTCTCTGTTTTAGCTTGTCCTTTTGATTGTATACTACAGTTTCAATTATTGCTTTTTTTACTCATCTACTTCATTCAGGCTTTAACTATTTTTGACATGGAGCATGTCATTAAGACCAACCTGAACCTATGTTACCAACTCAAAACCCATTTTGATCTTAGACTAATGCATGTCAACTTATTTTATGGTGAAGAGGCATGTTTTACATTAATAAGCGATAGTTGATGTTACAGTCAGCCACACACTGCTGGGATGAATCTTCAAACCAGGCACAATTTGCGGGAGGAAAGTATTTATTAAAACTACAGATTGAAGGGAACTTCCATTCACAGGTTCAAGCAGAGAGAAACCCCATCACCTACAACATACACACACAGGACAGGGAACAGGCAGGGGGGACAAAGAGAATTTCATGTCCTTTATATAGCCTTAGGATGGGGTCTTGCAATCCTATCCCAGACTTAATGACTTCCTGAGTCTCTGCAATTTCCTTCCTGCACTGCCCACACAGGAAAGGATGTTTACTTCTAGCTTCTTTGAGCTTCTTTACATCCTGCCCCATACTGAGAGGCTGCCTTCCTGTAAATATCCTCAGAGACCCACCCAAGATAATTAAAAAGATCAAGTTGACAACAAAACCTAACCATCGCAGTTGGATAATTTTCTTCTTGTATTTCATTTAGGCAAGATTTTCTTTAGGTAAATAGGCAATGTGCAGGTTCTCAGTGTATCAAAATGTTTACTACACTACTTCTCTGGCTCCAGAGACATGTGTTTCTGCTAAATTGGGTTTCTGGCTATCTAGGTTTTAAGGTATAAGTTCACGCTGGGAATTACTTCTCTGGTGGCTCTAAACAGAGGTTATACTCTTTTACTTTCAGTTTGTTCAGCTGTTTTCTTATTGTAATAATTGGAGTCACAATATTCAAACTAAGTTATTTCCATGTTGAAGAAGAAAACAGAACAGAACTAACTTATAAAAGAATGATTTTACATATTACAGTCTTACCCATCAAATAGATCAACATAGCATTTGAAAATACAGTGTTTCTTTATGTATCAAAAAGCATACATGCTTATTGTCCAGGATTTAAAAAATAGCATCTCCATTCAGAGCAAAGTGAAGGAGTGTTAATTACACATTTTTTAATCCCATTGTGTTTATATATTTTTTTCCAAATAGTGTTACAGATATGCTGATTGTCATGGTTTGACCCAGGTATTCCCCACAAACAAATAAATGTGTTATCAGTGATTGATCCTCAGCTGATGGCAGTTCCAGGATTAGAACCTCGCTGGAGCTGTGTTGTCCAGGGCAGGTTTATATGGTTATAAGCCAGCTTCCCCTTGCCAGTGTTTAGCACACCTTCCTGCCATTGTTTGCAGTGCTGTGATGGAGGTGACATCCACCCCTCTGCTCATGCCATCGATCATATAAGCCCAAATAAAACCATTCTTCCACAAGCTGCTTTTGGTTGGGTATTTTTTATAATAGATAAATTGATTAAACCTTTTTTCTCTCTCATGCTTGGCTTATTGATACATACATATCTATATTTCATTTTTAAAAAATGATTTTTTCTTTTGAATAGTTAGCAAGGATCAATAATGTCAATATATTTAATTCCTTAATAAAATTTAGAAAGATTTGTTTTGAAGTTTTAATAAGAGGAATATATCAAATTGAATTTTATTTAAACACTGTTTCATTAATTGCTTTTTCTTCTACTTATTGACTTTTATCGCACTAAACTGAATTGTTCCATCAAAATTATTTAATTAAAAAAACATATATTTGAATACACAGAGATATTTTCTCTATTTTGTAATAATTGTTGCCATCACTTGACTCCTATTACTAATTTAAATTAGTTTCCAATGATAAAATTATAGATTTTATGTGGAAAAAATAATTAAAATGAATTTGATTATTTGGGGCATTTTTAAATAATTTTTGGGTGAGAGTTCTTTTATAGTTTTGCTGTTCTTTTTATACAATTTATCAAATAGTAAAATAAAATTGGGAAAGTTTGAATAATACAAAAATGCTTTAGCTTTGATTCAAGCATTAAATCAGGATTCATTCATGGGTTATTATTTCATCTAATTAAATTTACAAACAAATCTTAAAGATCCAAAACACTTTTAAATAGTAGAAAACAGTGTCAATATTTTAAAGTTGGAATACATATCCATAGCTGAAATCCTAGACTCTAAAGAAAAATGACATTAAAATACAATTGAATCAACTCCCCAATGTAGCCTTACTGCACTGCAATTTTTTCAGATGTGCACATCAATACACGGACCAATGGAGATCACGAGTACTTTGGAGCTTTATGAATTTTACTGCAGTGCTTCTTATATCATACTACAGATAATAGAATTATCTATAATCTATAGTACCTTTAATTATTCATTGGGAACTTAGGGTTTGACAGGTCAGTAATGTCTCCCATAATGATGAAATGTAATTTATTTAGCCTGGCCTGTTCTTTAGAATATTGAGAGTGTTTCTAGTTTCTATATTATTAGTGTTTCTCAGCTTGCATAATATTGACTTAGAATATTACAGGTTATCAAATAAACTCTGTTTTAGGTGTGTTGAGCATGTACTATAACATGGATATTATAGACTATTTGCTTTAAGTAATAAAAATTGCTTTCCCACACCTCAGCAGACTGCAGTGGACATGATCAGAGTGTGGGAAGATCGTGTATCTAGTAAAGAAAATACAGTATCAATTTGTCTGTAGCATAAGGAAGAGGCCTCTGAAATTCCCAGTATGAATGTAATAATCCCGTTAATGATTTCTCTTTTTTCATGACTTAATAACCTTCACAAAGCTCCAAGTCCTAACAAGAGAATATTGAGGATTAGAATTTCATCATAGAAGTTTTGAAGGGATACATATTCATCCCACAACAATGTCCATATCATAGCAAAACTAAGTTTAAAAGATTAAACATATGTACATTCTAGATTCAATTTCATAGCCATCTTTTCCCGAGAGTACAGTTTACATGATACCGTATATAACAAAATATAACCATTGACAAAATCTGTCTTTGTTCTGTAAAATGTTAGAAGAGAGATATCTGTATTTTCAGTGTTATAGATAAGTAACACCTTGTTGCTTTGCTCGTGCTACCAAACCAAATTTTCTGAAATGAGGTGTCTTTTTCAAAGACAGAAATTCAGTTTTTTCGTGGTTCTAAAGGTTACAAAAACAAGAAAACTGTGTACTAAAATTAATTTCTGGTAAGAACTCTTCCTCCACTTACAAAAACCTTCTTCAACTCTCCTCACACTGCATTTTCTCTGTGTGGATGTGCGAAAATTAGTGTGTCCATGAGAGGGAGGGAAGGAGGAAGGGAGAGAGAGAGAGATTTGCTCTTTGAGAGTATATTCTTTAAAGATACTATTACAATTAAACTTGAGCCTCATCTTTATGACCCATTTCAATGCCTCACTAAAAACACTATCTTTAAATAATCATATTGCTGTGCTGTTAGGGCTTTAGTGTGAATTGTGGCAGAAGACAATTCAGTCCATGGCAGAAACTTCATGTGATTTACAAAGCTCTTAGATACAATTATAATATACATAGTATATTACATAGTAATATAGTTCTTATCTGATACTTTCCAGGATAAGTTTTCACAGGCCATTGAAATCCATAGCACATCCATATTTTATTAATCAAGAAATGTTGAACTACAGAATACGCATTTTAAAGTATTTGTTTTTCCATTGGTAACTTAATACCCAATTTTTAGTATAGTAAACTAACTTTGCTTTTCGTTATTATCTCACTCTTCAGTTAATCAATCAGGGAGGCAGAATTGTACCTTCTCTTCCTGTTATACATACCATTTGATCCTGCAATAATTAATAACATTCTCTCCATTTCTCCCTCCATCTCTTCTCTCTTTCCTTCTCTCCCTTTCTCTGTAAAAACCATAATATATAACTTGGCTTCTTTGTGTGTTTGGCAGCCATCACTTGCTTGCTTTTAATGTGCTTAGAGGAATATCCTTTTACATGTTTCTATCTCTGAGTAAGTAACCTGCAAGTGACAACAATATAATAAGTCCATTATATATAGAAAAGACATAACTATCTTCAGATACCAAGAGTGCCTCACAATGATAACCTGAGCACACATCTGAGTGGGTATAGCTGTAGATGGTGAGCTGTGTGTGGGTGACAGAAACAATGTGCTAGCAGACATCAAGAGTACTTGAAACATGAGATCTGGACCTCAGGAGATAGAGTGTGACAGAAAACATACGGCAGCCCCAGCTCTCACTATGCCTGAGAATAAGGACAACCTGAGGACTTGTGAAACAGGCTGCACTTGGAGGTCATTCCTGCTTGCAGACATGTCAGCTTTTCCAACATGTTGGCAGAGGGTGCTGTCCTCTCCAAGAGGGCTTTCTACTTTTTTTGTCAATCTGCAGCAGATATCTGGTATCAATATATTTATTTTTTTATGATCATTTATTCCTGCCTGAACCCAACAAATATGCAATGAACATGTAATGAAACCAAGCTATGCTTTTTAAAGCCCTCCATAACAAAACCTTTTGAATTTATTTCTATTATACTTTGTTCTAAAGTTCATTAAATTAATGATTTTCTCTCAAATAAATAACTCCATGTTAAAGATTATATTTATTCCATCAGGACTGTGGACTTAAATGACAACTCTCCACAAAAATCTCAGTGTGTTTGCAGCCCTGTGTATCAAATCCAAGGTCTTGCTTAGGTTTACACAAGTACTATCCTACTGAGACTCCCACATTTTTTGATACAATGCCTCTCTATGTACCCTAGCCTGGCCTCTAACATACAATCCTAAATTTTCCAAATGCTGCCAAAACAAGCTTGTGTCACCAAGCCAGGCAGGGAGGACATAAATATTTTATGCTGCAATTGGGTCAGCTTCAACGCCTCCAACATCTTAATCAGCAATTAGTGCTCAGGAGCAGTGCCTTGGCTGTCAATCTGGTGCCATTCAGTATCTTTTGCCTTTGTAGGGAGGCGTTGACTCAATGTGTTCGGTTCAGTGTATTTTCATTTTATTCTGACTACAGTCATTTTCTTGGTAATTGTTTGTTACCCTTAAGCCATTTCTTATAGAGTTTGTAATTTACATTTTTCTTTGACTCCTAGAAATTCATCATTACTACTATTTCTTTTTGTTCTTTAAAAATATCACCTTCTTTTAGGAAAATACCAAATATACTTTGTTTTGTTAGAGATACCTCACGCATCATAAGGGCAATGGCTGGTGGTCCTTTGTATTGTTTAATTTTGTTACTACAGCCAAAATATCTGACAAAAAGTTAAGTAAAGAAAGACCTTTTCCAGCTCATGATTTGCAAAGGCTCCGGTGCCTCATGATCCTGACACTGGGAGTGTGGAAACATCACTCAGCATCATAGCTGACACAGTATCAGAGAGAAAGTCTGAACCATTGGTACATATAACCTTCAAGAGTTTATTCTTTGTCAACTATTTCCAAACTCCCAAGACTCATTTCCTAAATGTCCACAGCATCCCTAAATACAGTACCAAGAGGGGAATAGACATTTCAAACACAAGCCAGTCAAGGGCATGAAGGTTCAAACAATAGTTCTCCTAGGACAAAAGAGAAAGCCAAATATTTACTTATTTAAAATTTCATATTCTGTAAGGAGACATCAAAAATGACAAACTATTGATACATGGACGTCCATGTTCATAAAAAAATTGATCATAATAGAGAGCTAATTTCCTCTTCCTACTTACACTGAAAGGCTGGTGAGAGGGAATGCAAAACTTGCATGTGTCTTGGCTTGCTTCTGGGAGAAAGGGATCCTAAAATATATCTTGAAAATTCTGCCTTCTATAAACTTGTGATAGAACAAAGACACTAGGAACTGTCTGAGAAAAATGTTTTGTTTTGTTTTTTTTTCAGCTTCTGCTCCCTATAAGAAATATGCTGGAAGTGAAAATTATCTTGCCCAAAAAGCCTTGGGCCAAAGAGCTGGCAGATTTATCTCTGATATGGTAGATGGGGCACACAGCTGACTCTACATAAGCATATTTCATGGGTTTTGCTTTATCTTTCAGCAAGTTGTAGCATTGCTGGGGGCAAGGTGGATAAAAGTAATGTTTCTCTCCATAGTTATGCACAAAACTTTAAACAGGCCAGGAGAGATGGCTCAGTGGTTAAAGACATCTCTTGCAAAGCCTTTCACAAAGGTTCACTTCCCCATGATCCAGGTATAGGCAAACACAAAAATGAACATATGGCTGGAATTTCTTAACAGTAAAGAGACCATGGCATACCCATTCTCTCTCTCTCTGTAAATAAATGCTTTTAAGAACTTTAACTTACTGTAACCTACATATAATTCAAATACACACACACAGACATATATATATATATGCATATAAATATGGCTAGGAGATGCTCTAGCAGAATTTTCCAGGCCATGAAAGAACATGGCTTGGGTAGGGTGATTTGAATACAATATTCTCAGAGTTTTCAACGAGTCTTTGGCCTTGAAGAAAAGGTAATACAGAGGAATATGTATTGGCAAATATAATCTGATTTGATGCAATTGATTTCCTCGAAGTAACTGGCTGGAATATCTATAGTCATTTAATCTTTTTGAGGTTATTTTTTCTGTTGAACACAATTTTAATTTCTGCTTCAGCATGTATATGTGTGTGTATGTGTTGTTTTCTTTCTTTTGAAGTTTTAACTATCTGGTTTTAGATAAAGTTACTGTGATTCAAAGTTACTTTACGAATTATAGACATGACCAGAATGCGAATGTCAAAATAGCTTGCTCATACTTTTTTTCAGTGTTAAATGTATTTAATTTAAATTGAAAATACACCTTATCCAAATGCAACAGCTCAATTGCACTAGAACAATCTGAAAGTTGTTAATTCCATAGCATGAGGCCTTTCTTTGCAAAGAGAGAAGAGACCACCAGCTTGCTGTGCCTTCAACACAGCCCAGGGCAAAGGACCAGAGACACTAAGGACCTCAACAATAAGGCAGCCTTAAATCTCACCCACCATGACTCAGGGAACTGAGCAGAAGCATGGGTGACAAGAGCATGGGTGACTCAAAGGCAGCTGTATCACTAAGGAGTGATACAGAGCACAGGTGATGACTGCTTGGAGAACCTGCCTCCCACAGGGGCCCAGAAGTTGTTGACCCTTTATATGAGCTCAGGGGATGCCTTGTCATCTTCTAAGTTTCGGGCACTTCCTGAGACAGGTGAGGTCCTCAGCTTTTTAATTTCCTGGATTCATTCCAGAATTTACTGAGTTAGTAGGGGAAAATATTCATCAATTACACATTTACTGGAATCATTATATGGAATTTATGAATTATTTTCCAGGTTTATGATGAATGAGACAGAAGAATAAGAAGAGAGGGGAAAGATTTTAAAACTGAGAAGGTTCCTTTCACCTGCAATATCTTTGACATTCCTCCCACAAATCTATTCACAGGCCTTAGAAACTTAGGTTTCTAATAGCAACAAAGTACCTATCAGTATTGATCTTCTGAATTACTTATTTTTCTCACTGTTATGGCCCAATATATGACGAAAGACAATTTACAAAAGGAAGGGTTTATCTTGGTTCATAGCTTGAGGGTACATCCCCTTCATGATTGTGAGGTACTCAAAGTTTGAGAGCATGAAGCTGTTCACAGCATTTCTGCATTCAGGAAACAGAGATATGAATTCTTGCTTTCAGTTGATCTCCTTATTTTTTACTTTTTATTTAGTGAAACCCCAACACATGGAAGAAAACCTTCACAGACATGCCAAGAAGTATGTCTCTGAAGTCTTTGTAAATCCAGTCAAGTTGACAATAATTACCTATAGCAGAGGTCATGTCTGTTAAAAAGATCAGGGTCACTAAAAAGCAAAGAAGTTTGCATTGGCTCCCTAGGAAAGATATCCTGAAGGTATGTTAGAACTTGACTGAATTCCTCATCTCAGGGTGGAGGATACAATTGTTTTAACTCATCTAAAAAACTTGCTCTATTAACATAAGATATACTGGGGAATTGTTTCAACTGTTCCCTCCTATTCATGGTTCCAAACACTCTGAGTTCTGTTGTGGTCTTCAGGAGGTACAGTAGGAGGATCACCGTGAGTTTGAGGCTACCCTGAGACTACATTGTGAATTCCAGGACAGCCTGGGCAAGAGCGAAACCCTACCTTGAAAAACACAAACAAAAAAGGAAGTTCTAGAAACTACTAGTGGTGAAGTTAAATGGCCGGGCTATGTCCCTGTTGTCGATCATGTTGCCAAGGATAGTATCAGGTTCCAGATACCGCATGCTCCATGAGGCGAGAGCCTCCCCACATGCTTCACCTTGGGCCAAGAGTCCACGAAACGTAGGATTTTGATTTGAAACTGTGATTCAAAAGAAATCCTTCTACCTTAAGTTTCTATGGCAGCTATTTTGTCACAGCAACTGAATTTGACTAACTCAGCCTAATAATAAATTTCCTTAAGATATGTTTCTATATTTATAATATAATCATCAGAAAAGATTACTCCTGTCTATCAATGTCACTGGGAAAGTAGATTTATGTGTCTATTAAGAACACTGACAATAAAGAAGACTCAAAACTCACCCACCATGACTCAGGGAACTGTGGGGAAGAGGGGGCAGAAAGATTGTAAAAGCCATGGTGGGGGAGATTGCACAGAGACATCACCCCCTCAGCTACAATACACAAAGAGGGAAGATAAAAAAAAACAAAAAAAAGAAAACCTATTCCACTCAGTGAGGGGGAACCTTTGATTGGAAATGGGGATTTAGGGCAAGATGCACCGGATCCCATACTCTTGGGCTCACAAGAAAAGATGCACTATGCGAATGTCTGATAGGGAGGCTACTAAAAACAGAAACTAGGTAATCCAGAATGGTCTATATCTGTTAACCTATACTGTTCTAACTCTCCAATGGAGATTGTATTTGTATTTTTCAGGATATAGCGAGTGAGCTGTGGCCCATTTAACCCTACCACCC
>PVHP010018358.1:0-33304 GCA_004024765.1 Zapus hudsonius | reverse complement strand
GCATCTGACTTCATGTGGGTACTGCGGAATGAACCTGGGTTGTTAGGCTTTGCAGGCAAGCACCTTAACTGTTGAGCCATCTCTCCAGCCCTGGGGCAAACTTTTAAAATGCCCTGATATGAATGGGATTCTCCATGAGATACTTACTATGTGATAACAAAGGATTTATGGGTTTGTCTAGAATCTTACATCCGTCTGTTATTGTACGTAATCTCTTTGCATAAACATGGACCTTTATAAAACTTAACTGCTAGTCATATTCTTTTATTAACCTTCCCTTTCCTGGCTAAGAGGGACTCATGCTTGAGTAACCCCATGAAGCATGGATGGGGAAAGCATGGGTGTGGCCTTAAAGGGGATCTGGATGGAGGTGAGTTCACTGGTGTAGCATGCTTACCATGTACAAGGTCCTGGGTTCAGTCTCCAGGACACACACACAAAGAAAAGCTGGATGGTTCAATGGGAAGATACTGTGACTCTCAGCTGTCTGTGCAGTGAATGGAGCTACAAGGAAGATGAGCCAGGAATTAGTACATTTTCAAGTTTCAAAAATAAATTTAGGAGCCTGCTGTCAGATTTTAAAAATATTTATTTATTTGCAAGGAAAGAGAGAGAGAGAGAGAGAGAGAGAGAGAGAGAGAGAGAGAGAGAGAGAGAGAGAGAGAGAGAACAGAGAGAATGGGCTTGCCAGAGATTCCAGCTGTTGCAAACAGACTCCAGATGCATGTGCCACTTGTGCATCAGCTTTATGTGGGTACTGAGTTGTTAGGCTCTGCCTCCAAGTACCTTAACCACTGAGCAATCTCTCTAGTCCTGCTGTCAGACTTTGTGAGATTTCTCTGTCCCCCAGTGGGTTGGAATAAAGCAAGAAGCTAGTGCAGGGGCTCAGCTCAGTGGCTAAAGGCACTTCCTTGCAAAGCCTGCCATCCTAGGTTTGATTCCCCAGTCCTCATGTAAAGCCAGATGCACAAAGTGGCACATGCATCTGGAGTGCATTTGCAGTGGCTAGAGGCTCTGGTGTGCCCTTATTCTCTCTTTCCTTGCAAACAAACAAACAAACAAATGAATAGAATAACCTAAAAAAGAAGTGCTCTACTTTGTGCATCTGGCTTTATGTGGGTACTAGGGAATCAAACCCAGGTCATTTGGCTTTTCAGGCAGGCACCTTGACCACTGAACAATCTCTCCAGCCCATGACTCACTTTTAATAGGAGAGATGAGCAGGGTTTAGAGGAAAATCAGTATGATATGTACAATAGTAGGTCATTCATGGTGCAAAAGTATTATAAATACTTTTTTATTTATAAAAAAATTTTTAAAAATTTATTTAAAAAAATTTATAAAAATTTTGGAGGGGATTTGACAGTGGTCAAGTCTATATAAAGACTATAGAAGGTAGGTTTTGCTGACAAATGCCAGAAAATATTTTATTTATTTGAGAGAGAGAGAGAAACACAGAGAGAAAAAAGAGAGAGATGTATTTAGGCAGAGTTGATATAGAAGTATTGAACGAGGAGAACAAGAAGATATTTCATTGGGCAGAGCCCTGGGAGAAGAGAGAAGCAAGGTTTGTCTTTTTTTTTTTCTTTTGAGACAAGATTTCATTCTGAGCTAGGCTGGCTTTAAAAAAAAATAAATTATATCTTTATTATCCATATTTAGATACACTGAATGAGCAAATAATGTGTTGGTGTCCCCAATTTCCTGATTTCCCTCTTCCCTGTCCCCAATCAACTGGGTGTCCTCCTCCGTGGGCAGTCTGGATCAGTCTGTGGGGGAGGGGTTATGGATAGGTTAGGCTGGCTTTGAACTCAGCAATCCTCCTTCCAAGATTCCCAAGCTCTGGGATTAAAGATGAGAGCCGCCACACTCTGCAGAGGAGCAGGGTGTTAGGCAGCAGGGGGCCTAGGTGGAGTTGACCTGGGATTTCAGAAACCAGGGAGAGACCAGTTATTAAAAAGGAGATAGTGGTTAAAATGATAAAGGCCATGTAAAGGTCAATTCAGAGGAAGAACATTTTCCATTGACCTTAACCAGAGCAGGTTCCTGAGGGAATGGGGAGAGAGGCATGAAAGACTTCTTTTTTTGTGGGGGAGATTCACATACATATATACGTACATACACACATATATGTATAGATACTGTGGAGAAACAACCAATTGAGAAGAAGTGGAAAACAAGAGAGAGAGAGAGAGAGAGAGAGCACCAAGGCCACCATCTTGCGTATCTGGCCTATGTGGGTACTGGGGAATTGAACCGGGGGCCTCAGGCACTGGAGACAAGTGCCTTAACCGCTGAGCCATATCTCTAGCCCAGTTGCAGAAACTTTCTAAATCACATTCCACGTGGTTCACACCTTTATCAGGCGAATCTCTAGGACTTCCGAGTGCTGCCAGTGGGCATAGAGAGGTGGATCTGGCTTTTACCTATCATGACAATTGGCAACCTTTAAATGGAGACTGGAAAATGTCAGCAGAATGCTCTATAGGTCTCATCCATTTCATTGTAAGGAATCCCGTGTTTCCCTTATCTTGTTTGGTAGACTTTGGTAAACTGAGGGTCAGTCTGTTTTGCTTGGTGAGGACACCGGTATCAAAGACATTTCTAATAAGCAAGTATCAGACACAGACAGGTTTGCTGTGGGATCTTTTTGAACCTGACTCTTAATTCATGCAAATTTGTCTGCATTTTTGTTCAAAGCTGACTCTAGAATCCTGCCTCATCCCAGCCAGGACAAACACTGGCTTTTAGAACCAGTTCTAGCTAAATCTTTCTGGCCTCCTGCCCCAGGTTGGTATGAAGCTCTGGGCTGGCTGAGCACCTGCTTCTCTTCAAGAGGTGGCTGCAGGTCTGTGGTGGGTGAGACATTTTCTCAGCTACCCACTCGCAAAGGGCTTTGGAAAGCTGTATTAAGAGAGCATTTGGTGCAGCTGGAGAGATGGCTCAGGAGTTGGGGTGCTTGTCTGCAAAGCCTAATGACCTGGGTTCAGATCCCCAGTACCCAGATAAAGCCAGATGCACAAAGTGGCACATACATCTGGAGTTCATTTGCAGTGGCTGGATACCCTGGTGTGCCTATTCTCTCTTTGTGCCTATCTCTCTTATCTGTCTCTCTCTGCTTGCAAATAAATAAATAAATAACATATTTTTAAAAAGAGAGCATTTGGTCCGGGGGAAGGTGACCCTTGAGTTCTTTTTCTTTCCCAGGAAGGCAAAGGGGGAAAAAAACCACAACCTTGGTAGTCAAAGGACTGAGTTATGACTCTGTCACTTTGGAACCAAGTCATTTTGGGTCAGTCACTCATCCTCCCTTGGCTTTTCATCTGTGAAATGGGCTATGGGAAGACTCAACAGATAACATGTTGAATGAAAGTATTCATTAACTCTTTTTAAACGAATGCTTTTATTTATTTTCAAGCAGAGAGAGACAGAGAGAGAATGGGCATGCCAGGGCCTCCAGCTGCTGCAAACTCCAGACACATGGACCACTTTGTGCATCTGGCTTTACACGGGTACTGGGGACTTGAACTGGGGTCGTTAAGGCACTGCAGGCAAGTGCCTTAACCACTAAGCAACTTCTCCAGCCCTTAACTCTTTTTTAAAAAATTTATTTATTTATTTATTTGAGCGAGAAAGAGGCGGAGGTGAGTATGGGCATGCCTCCTGCCACTGCAAAAGAACTCCAGGCACAGGCACCACTTTTTGCATCTAGCTTTACATGGGTACTGGGCTGTCAGGCTTTCAGGCTTTGCAAGCAAGTGCCTTTAACTGCTGAGCCATCTTCCCAGCCCTTAACTCTGTGTAAGCTAGTTTTCTGTGGCCTGTTCTCCAGACTCCTCTAACCCTTGATTAGATGTAGTCTAACTTGACCAGCTTTTAGCCATTTATTGACAACCAAAACTAATAATTATTTTCATTAATTAGTTAATTATTTTTTTTCAGTACTAGGGATTGAACCTAGGGCCTCACGCATGTCAGCAAGTGCTCTACCACTGAGTTATATATACTCAGCCCATAACTGACATTTATAGAATGCTTATTTTGCATACATTATCATAGATCCTTCCTTTAGTCACACTGAGTCTCAGTTTCCTCATCTGTACAATGGAAACAATTCTAATACCTACTTCACACTGAGGTAAGCATTCACTAAGCCAATTTAACATGTGCCTCACACGTTTAGTGAACAGTGCACAAGTGTTATAATCACACTCGCTTTGTTCTCACATGCGATTCTCATTGTAAGAAGCAGTAGATGGTCCCTACTTGACAGATGAAGCACTTAGGGAGACAAGTGACTTGCCTTAGGTCGCCAGTGATGATTTGCAGGGTCAGACTTCATTAGAAGCTAGAAGGTTTAATTCTCTGTGCACCTCTTCATGAATATGCCGTGTAACTACATCGAAGGCTAAAGGTTGTAATTTTGCTCTCTGTGAAGATCCAGTTCAAGTCAGTATTTAGCATTTGTTACTTGCCAGGCACTATGATGGCTGTTGTGAGTGAAGAGAAAGTCACCAGTCATAGGAGTTCTCAGTATTTATTATATGCTGAGCATTTCTTTTCTGAAAATCCAAAATCCAAAGTGCTCTCAAATCCAAACTTATTGAATGCCAACAGGATATCACAAGTGGAAAATTCCACACCTGACCTTACGAAACAGGCCTGAGTCAAAACATAGCTACACTAAAAATGTCATATAAAATTATCTGCAGCTTATGTATATAAGGTATATATGACACATAAATGAGCTTCATGTTTAGAGTTGGGTCTCATTCCCACTATATTATATACATATGAATATTTTAAAAATCCTTAAAAGTCCAAAATCAAAATCATTTCTGGCCCCAAGATTTTGGATTAGGATTCTCTCAACCTGTAATTCACTGCACTAACCTCTGGTCTCACCCTTTCCTGGTACAACCTCTGTGGTCTACCCAGCCTAGTCTCCAGGGACTAGGTGGCTTCCCCCTCCTCTGTCCCAGCCTGACTTCTGACCTTAACCTGGCCTCCCTGGGAGGAGTCTCCGGCCAGCGCATTGCTCATCTTTCCCAAGTCACGAATGTCTTAAGTCTTCATAGACTGATGTCATCATGTGCTCTGTCAGAGGCCACACTTATTTCAGGTGCACATTACTGTACTGGCTTAACCCATCAGCTGAGGTGCTGGAACGAGATTGGATATCAGAACTGGAGTCTACTCCATCCGTGTGCTGAAGTCCCCCGAGGGTAGGGACCAATCTGTCATTCCATTTAGTAATCCCTCCTCTCCCCCTAGAGAAAACAATGCCTATGCCTTCTAAAGAAAGAAGTGATGTGGCCTCCCTCAGCTGGGAAAGATGCCAAATAGGGCAGCAAGCAAGGTTCCAAATGGGTGGGAAAAGTCAGACATTCCCAAGAGCAACTAAGAAAGGCTAAATATAGTGCCCATCTGAACACCTTTTGCTTGTAAATTACTCTTCTGTTTCTTCCTTCATGAGCACGAACCCCTATTAGAGTAAGCCTGTCCTTGCGGCTCCTGCATATGGGGTCTGTTTTATCTTCCATCAGGAAGGAGCTTGATATGGAGGCTATGGGACAGTTATATCCACTCTTGTGCAGGTGTGGGAAGTGGCCCAGGGGGACATGGAATAGGGAAGAATTGGGGCTTCCAGAATAGACCCAAGGCCGAAGAGCCCCCAAAGAAGCCATGGATAT
Source organism: Zapus hudsonius (assembly GCA_004024765.1). Classification (NCBI taxonomy): domain Eukaryota; kingdom Metazoa; phylum Chordata; class Mammalia; order Rodentia; family Dipodidae; genus Zapus; species Zapus hudsonius. Next base: position 27,611 of record PVHP010018358.1, on the reverse strand, counting down.
CATGAATGCCTCCCATTTATTCTGTTGTCTCATTAGCAAGGACTCCATAGGACCTCTTGGCACAATGGTAGCATGCCTGACTCCAGAAAGGACTCACACTAACAAAACCTCAGAAAGTCCTAGAAAGTGCTAGGCTTGGTGGCTTAGACCTATAATCACAGCTCTTGGGAGGCCGAGGTAGGAGAATTGTGAGTTTGAGGTCAGCCTGAGCTACAAAGTGAGACAAAGTGAGTCCATTAAGTCTTAACCTGTTATTCAGATCCCAAGGAAAACTGTTAATCAGAACAACACATTCTTCCTACACCACTTACCATTTACATGTAGTTCTGTTTTCAAAGTGGAGTCCTAAGGCTTAGGCCTTAGATCCATAAGAGACCACAAACTCCCCACACTTGGGTCTACTCTGCTGAAACAGTCTGACAGGCTCATCAAGTGTGGGCCTCGACCTTAGGTTGCTTGATGGTCTTAACTTTTTTTTAATTTTTTACAAAATAAAAACTTTTTTTGTACACAATTTTGTACTTTTGTACAAAAAATATTTTGTACCTTTTATTGACAACCTCCCTATACATATACCACGTACCCTGATCCCCTTCCACACCATCCATCCACTGAACCCCACCTTCTTTCCCGTGAGTCCCTACTCTCTTTTGATGTTTTCTTTGGCCACTGTGAGGTCATGAATGCCACAGCCCCCTCGTGTCTGGAAGACAGTATTCCAAGTACTCTTCCCTTCCTTTGGCTCTAACGTTCTTTCCTCCACCTCTTCAGCAATGGTCCTTGAGCCTTGGAGAGCAGGTCTTCACTTCTTTCATTTACTCTAGAGGTAACTTCATCTCAGGTTTACACCCGGACCTCTCCTCCCTCCCATCCTTATCAATTCCGTCCAGCACTGTAGGATCTTTCTATTTATTCAGAAAACACTATTGAGATGCCAGGTGATGACAACATGGCACCCTTGGTACAGACTTTTCCAGCTGTGGAGCCAGTTCCTGACCTTGTAAGCTGCCTTTCTCACTGGAAAGGAATGGCGGAGGCACTGCTGAGGTCCGCCTACCAGAGCTGGAAGGGTGCTTGAGAACCACATTAGCATTTTTGAGGACATGAGTCTGCCTCAGGCTCCTTATAAATACACCTTGACTCAGGCAGTGTGTGTGGCTGGCACCCTTGAGACATGTGGTGGATACTGTTTTGGGGGGCCTTTATTGGGTCAGGGATCTGCAGCCGAGAAAAATTTTTTGGGTAAGTTTCTTTTGTATTTATTATTGTTGTTTCAACTCTACAGGAGCCAAGTGAAATAGAAAAGGAATGGGTGGTTAGTTATACCCTAGGTGGGGGAAGGACTGGGCTGTCTTACCTTTGTTCCTGTGTCTACCTGGACAAATGACTTCTCTGACCCGATTCCTTCTATAAAACCAAGACTAATGGTTCTCCACAGAACACCCCACAGCCAGCTCCTTAATCTTCTACTATTTATTTTTCTTCCTCATTCTTCTTTCTAAGGTCAGTTCTAGGCATTTCTTACCTCATTAATTACAAAGAGTGATCAGAAAGGCTTTGTTGCTACTTTCTGCCATGTTTCAAGGGAAAAGCTGGTGTTGGGCTCTTTGCTTTCACCTCTCTGTTAAATGGGGAAGCCCATGGACTGCTGGCGCTTTCTCATGGGCTTCCATTACAGGGAGGGTTCGTAGGTCTTGCCTCGTCACAGCTATTCAGGGCACACACCATGTGCGAGTGTGTGCGCCTGCTCCACACGCTCTGCACGGAAGGCTTTGAGGTTTGGGAAGGACAGAAAATCTGGGAGGGAGGAGAGATGAAAGGGATGCTTAGGTGTCCTGCTAGAAAATTGCATTATAATAACTCATTATTGCGTAATGCTTTGCCGTTTGTAGAGAGCTTTCATGTACATTATCTTCTGGATCATGAAACAACTCTGCCAGGCAAGGGTGTTATTTTCCTCAATTTAAACATGAAAAACAACCCCCCTCCCCCCAAAAAAGAAAACCTCAGCCATTCAAAGTTAAGGCACCTACCCAAAGCTACTTCAGCTGGAACTCTGAATACAAAGCACATATCCATTTTCTATAACACAACTTAGCCAAATAGAACCCTCTATCTCAATGGCTTAATCTGTATCTGCTAGTTTATTCTCAATTGGACTATCCAGTTAAAGAGACTTGGGGATTGTTTATTGAAGCAATTACTTATATGAGATTGAGTCATTTTTATGGTGATGACTGTTGATACCTGTGTCTCCACTGCTTAGGCCTAGCAGGTGGCCCGGGAGGAAGACGTTTGCACAGGCAGCTCAGCAGTAGGTGTGTCATAACCACACTCGCTGCTGTGTGGGCTGACACACGGAGCTGTCAGGCTCCCACCGCAGCTCCTCGTGTGGCTGAAAAATCTCGATTTCTTAGGATACAGACTTTCTTCTGATGCAGTAGGTACCTGGGCCTCACAGTGCTCCCGTGGGAGTTTTACACAGGAAGAAAGGGCTCTGTGCCTGATTGCAAATGGGTTTAACCAATAACGTCATCTCACTTCATAGTAGGGAGCCTAGGAAGGGTAAGAGACTTTTCCTGGAGTCCAGTGGCATGTCCCGGTCACCCAGTTCAATGGATGTGCAGAGGGCAGGGAAGCAAGGCTGGAGACCAGCTGATGGAGATGATGGTGGTTTTGCCTCACCACCTCCACCCACCCCTTCCACTTGGCTCTCTCCCCAGTGTCTGCTGGTGTGCTGGTACCTCCTGTCCCAGACTTCAGTTGTCTTAGAATGGGACAATGAGCATCACCCCTGGAGGCACTGGGCAGGCAGGGGACAGGAAGTAGATGCAGAATTGGCTGCAGCAGCTATGGAAGCTAGCAAGCATCTAAGAGCTTTGTGAAGACTGTTTAATACCATTTATGGTAGCTGGAAAGCCTGGGTGGGGGTGCAGGAGAGAGAGGTACGAAGAATGGACCGCTTAGCTGCCTGCCGGATGATAAGGGAGGGCGAGGAGTTCAGCCATCAAAACCAACATTGATTCTGAATATGAGGCAGGTGTTGACTATGAGGCATCATGGTGGAGGTGGGCTGATGAGCTGGGACCAGAAGAGCTAGCAAAGTGTCTGTGTGGAATAGGAGGGCTGGACACAGCCACCTGCAAATCTCAACATGTCACCTCTCCCTGACCTTGAAGAACCCAAGATTAAGGTCTTTGAATGGACTTCTAGCTTGCGGGGATAGGATGAGCTCAACTGTCATGGTCTTAGAGGGGATTTTCCATATAGAGGTAAGGACGACGAGGGTAAGAAAAAGACAGTTCCTTGCATAGCACCAACTTCACTTCAGGCATCGATTTGCTGATGTTTGTAAGAATAGTGTTAGATCCCAATATCACCACCAATGCTCAGTGCTACTGGGCCCGTGTTGTCTCCCTTGATTGGGGGAGTTTTCACCAGTGATGAGCTGGTCCTGAAGACTAGATGGGAGATTGATGGGCACTTAAGGAAAAGGGCTGAGAAGGCGGGCAGGGAGAACAGCATTGCAAAAGGCACCAGAGTACACAGTGAAATGGGATTTCAGTGGGGCTGGAGCTGAGGGGCTGGGCAAAGCTGGAGGGAAGCTGGGCTAGGGGCACCTGCTCTTCTGCCTCACCCCCTCTTACATACCCCAGATGATGATTGGACATGATAGGAAGGGGTGAAGGCTTAATCCTCATGAGGACCATTCGACTTCACGCTTTCCATTGTTGTAGACTGTACTCCAGAGCATGGGAGTTCTATGGGAAGTCATGAATTAGAAGAAGTCAAACGGATACATTGTGCGTGGATGAATGCATCATATAATTTACACACTCCTAGGAGCGTTTCAGTGGTCCTCTTTTTCCTATTCCTGTTCCTTCTCCATCCCTCCTTTGTGATGGCTCTAGCCAATACTGTTTTACAAAGGCTTAATGTTGCCACTCAAGACACCAATCGGTGTAAGACTGTCTCTAGCATGGCCCCTTTCCTGCAGTACTGGAGTAGCTTATAACAGCATGAGTTTGGTGGGCTGGTCTTCGTCCTCAGTGAGAAGTAGTAAGGCTTTCCCTTTTGCTTTGAGTCCCCATTCCCCCCTTTTTCTTTGAGGCTGCTCGCCTGTGTGGGGAGATACTAGTTTGATTCTCCATCTTTCCAGGGCTATAGTTCAACTCATTGCAAGCCTGATGGGTTCTGTATTAGTCTGTTCCTGTTGTTTTAACAAAAGACCTGAAATCGAGTAATATGTAATTGGAGGCTGAGAGTCCAGGATTAGGTGGCCTTGTCTGTTCAGCCTTTGGTGAGGGCCTCTATGTTTGTTTATAACATGGCAGAAGCATGTGTAAGATCACGTGGCAAAACAGGAAGCCAGAGGGACTCAGGTGCAAGGCTCAGTGTTTCTATGCTAGCCAACTTTCACAGGAACTAACTTCAGGAGACCAGCATCCATCCCTCCCCAGGACCCTCTAGCCTACTCCTTAAAGTTCTCACTACCTTCCATCATTGCCCTCCTGGAGACCAAGCCTCTAGCACCTGAACCCTTGGGGCACCCTGAAGACCTACCAAACCAAGGCTCCCCACCAGCAGCTTTTATGGGATGCAGTTAGTCAGCCACTTTCAGGACCCTGTGGGGAATGGCTGGGGTCTTGCATGCTGCCATCTCTCAGTCCAAGACACCTGCAGAAGGAACAGCTCTGCAGTGGGACTGGCATAGAACACTGGAGACATTTTCTCTAGAACTTTCGGAACCCAGGAAAATTCTGGAGGGCCACCCGGACTGAACTGGTTTTCTGGTGAGGAGCCTCCATGTGAGGCCACACATTTAGCTCCCTGTGGCAGAGCCATTTATTCTGTCAACAGGTCCTTCAGCCCACAGCCCTCTCCAGCGGCTCTTCTCGCATTCACTCGTGTCAGAGATGACGCATGTGACAGTGTGGAGTGTGGATTCATTTGAGCCGTCACCTAGCAACGTCTAATGGCTCCCCTGGCTCTCAGAGTGAGCCAAGAGCTTAGAAGCAGCTCTTCAGGCTGGCCTTCTCCCACCCACACAGAACTGGGGGGCTTCTTCCCCTGCCAGTGCTGTAGAAGCTGAATAATCCACATGAAAGACGGGCAGGACAAAAGAGGAAGGGGGCTGACACCCCTCGCACCCGGGGTCATAGTCAGCTCCCCCCTCAAGCATTGCATAGGGCTCCAGGGCTGGAAAGTTCCAAAATGCTCTCAGCCTCTCCAAGGGCAGCAGCTGGCCCTCCCAGAATGGAGTGTCTCCATTCTTTCCAGCTCTTCCCAGCATAGAGCTTCCACCAGGGGCTCGAGCCCTCGCCTTAGACAGTGAGAAAGTGCTTCTTTATGTCTTGAGTTAGCTTTGCGTGGAACTCAGGAACATTCCTTTCTGTAAAAATGTATATGTTTCTCATTATAATGTAATATGACCACATTACAGAAAACAGATACAAGAGGGGAAAAAAAGCAAGTCATCCATAATCCTCTGACCCCAGCTTGAGTGCTGTCAGCATTATTTGGTATATTTCCGCTGTCTGCTTTCCTTCCAATGTATCTGCTTTCCCCATATTTGTAATCACAGCAGACATACAGTTTTGTGTCCTGCTCTTTCACTTAATATTTCCCTTAAAGTTATACCATAAGCACTTTTTCATACTTGCCACGTAGTCTTATTTTTAATGGCTATACATTATAACCAAAGACTAGACCGTTTCCGTTCATCCCGCCCAGTTGTGTCTTGGCTAGTAGGATTGGGGTTGATTTGCCAGCTGAAAGTTCACCATTATCTCTCGCTTCCCCCATCCCTCCTCCAGGGACCAAGTTTTTAGGATTAATGTCAGAAATGGAGACGAGATCAGAAAACTGACTCAGCTAGTGAATTCGGACAACTTTAAGGTATGTGGTTTTTCTTCATTCTCCGGAATACTCTGAGTTTGGTTGGAGAAGATTCTGGTAATACTGGTGTTGCTTGTAATTCCCGAAGGCCGTCTGTGTATAACTCTATATTAGTTAACATGCCATCTACACAAACATGCTGGGTGTGGAGGAGGAGAAGGGTTATAGAACTTGGCCTTGAGTGGTAGGTCCATCCTTCTGGCTTCTACTCTTGGACTTTGCCAGGGCGAGCTTGCTGGCCAGGTCTAGTCATAGAGGATTATGAAATGGGCACCGTTTGTCCTTGGGTAGAACTCAGCTCCTCAAGGGTCACCCAGGCTTGTGGCAATGGTTCTAGAATAATCTCATTGTACATTTTACCTGAGCTGTCCTTTAACCTGGTTTTATTTCTGTCCCCTTCAGCTCAATGTCTGGAAATCTCCCTCCACTTTTGGTCGGCCTGTGGATATTCTGGTCCCTTCTGTCAGTCTGCTGCCATTCAAAGCCTTCCTGAATTCCCAGGGCTTGGACTACGCAGTGACAATCGAGGACCTACAGGTGAGAAGGCTGTGGACCCTCACTGCTCTGGCCTAGGGTTAAGCCGCCAACCCAGAGTGGACCTGAGATATTGTCAAGGTCTGGTTTCATCCTTTTCAATCTCACAGGTGAAGGTGTTGAAGTGGATGGAAATAAATAAATATAGTGGCTTGTTAGAGGATCGATAGAGAACTCCACAGATCTGGATCCAAATTCTGATTTTTGTTACCTACAAGTCTTATTTGTTTAGACAAGCTTTTATTCTCACAAGCCTTCCTTTCTTCACCAATAAAATGATAACAAAGATCCCTACATCAACTCTTTCATTGAGATTATTATTATTTTTTTGTTTTTTTGAAGTAGGGTTTTGCTTTAGCCCAGGCTGACCTGGAATTCACTCTGTAGTCTCAGTGTGGCCTTGAACGCACAGTGATCCTCCTACCTCTGCCTCCTGAGTGCTGGGATTAAAGATGTACGCCACCACACTGCTGAGAAGATTCTTTTATTAACTATATGTAATATATCTAATATTATATAGCATAACATGGATGCTCCAGTAAGTCCCAAAGCCTCCCTTTCCTTATTTGAAGTTAGGAGGCAAGAATGAGGAGTGGGGAGGCTACTAGGGACCAATCAGAAGAGGCATCCTTTGAGAAAAGGGAATGTCACCAACAGTCTCCAGCAGAGGGAACATCACCCTCTATCCCCACGGTGACCTGTGCTGAACAGCAGGACAGTGTCTGGCTCGAGCTTTCTCCTTCACCGAGGTGGGTTATGGACTAATTGGTGATGTGGCCCAGGAGTTTCCTGATGGTGTGAGCAGCTGTGAGCGTATTAATCATCCTCACATGTCACAGGCATCTGCCAGGAACCTTCAAAGTATGAGTGGTTATAAGAATTTCTTTGTTTCCGAATGGTTTCCCAAGCTGTGTACTTCAGAGGCACTGGATACCAGATGCAAGCTGATGTCTAGAGATGTCATACTGTGGATGACCGAATAGCACATATGTTGGGAAGGGAAAATGTGGGTCTTGAATAGCGTGATGTAAACTGGGCGCTCAGAAGTAAAGCTTTATAGATATGGGAAAGAAATTTGACTTTCTCCCCTCTTTTTGGGGCATCAAAAGCATGTTAGTTTATTTTTTTAACTGTACTACACTTATGATAATCAGCATACATGATTATGACTTTTCTCCTGGGTATGAGCATTGTAATATTTTTATATACTGAAATGTTTCAACGGAACAGAGAATATTAGAGAATAAACCTCCTAGGGAAAAAAATGAACACAGATAATTCTGCTGTCTTACTCCATAGTAAGACACAGAATTCATTTAAACTACTTACAAATCAGTAGCATTATAATATTTTTGTAGTTAAAAAGAAAGTAAATTTGGAAGCAAGCAGCATGAACTTGTACTTCCTTGTATTTTAATCTTTGGTTTGTAGGAGTTAACCTATTTGACTCCCATTGGATCCTTCTGTGCTACTGAGGTGGCCGCCATCTTGGATGGCCCATCTACCAGAGTTTGGGGATGTCTTTACCATCTTTCTTTGTCTGCTTTTAGTCCCTTTTAGACAATGAAGAGGAAGAAATGCAGCACAATGAAGGGCGGGAGCGGAGTGATAACAGCTTCAACTATGGGTCTTATCATTCTCTGGAGGCTGTAAGTATTTCAGGGCAGCTTTAAGGCTGACATCCTCTGTTGCTTAAATTTTGTAACCTTTCTCTTCACTTCCAACTTTGACACAGCATCACTTCACATTATTTCCTTTCCATTTCTTAGGTTGTTTAACTTCTACCAGCACCTAAGAACAGATGAAACACAAACTGTACAGTTCCCCACCCCCCCATGCATCCTTCTTAAGAAACCTCTTAAAGAAAGCCATGAAATATAATTGTAATCATTTCTGTTCCCTTGTAATTTGACCTTTTCCCTCACCATAATCCTTAGCCCAGAATAAAATGTTACTCCAGGCAAGCAGACAAGTAGTTATTACCAAGGTTAACCAAACAGTTCCACTATTTATCATGCCTACTTATAACTTATATTTGTTCCCTAATGCGTTTCGGTGCTTAGTTAAAAACCACTTTACATAGCGGAATGGCATTCAAGGCAAGCCAGACTTTCCAACGAAAACTTGGAGGAGCATAATTTCCTATGATATTGGAACCTGAGAAACCTAAAGAGACTCTAGAAGTGCAGCCTGAATGGTGCAGCTCTCTTATGGCCCTGACATCTCCTTCATTAGTCTGCAAACTCTACCAGCTTGGGAATGTACCCCCAAATCTAAGTTTGCACACTCCCTCACCTACCTGAATACACGTTGTTCTTTATGTGCAAACATGGTGCTCCAGGCATGCTTTTCATGAGGCCTGTACTTTAAGTTGTTTTCCTTCTAGATGAGGGATTATTTCAATGTTTGACCAACTATTTGTATTCTTTTCCCATGATTGTCAGTAACTTTGTTTATTGTGTATCCTTCCAACCGCACTGCCCCTTGATCCCTATTGTGACCGATGACATACATCTGCAAAACAGCTGCATGAAGTTAGGAGTTAAGTTCAGTCTCAGGCCACGGACCAAAGCAGAGCTCAGGGCCCACACAGGGATCAAACCCATGACATTAGCCTCATTCTGAGCTGAGTTAACCAGTTGCAAATGTCACCCAGAGACCCAGAGGGTCATCTGCTCTCACCTGATGGCTGCCTCACGTTCTCATCATCCACCGGCTTCTGCTTTTTTTTCTCTGGTGTGGGTGCCCCTTTCAGTCTGGCTTCTCTGACATCCTGTAGCTGTGGGATGGTGTGCCATTCTCCCTCATGGCTGACTCATTTTGGGTTCCTTCTGAAAGCAGCTCCTATTCTATAATCACTTAGCTTTCCCAGGTCTCTGGTGGGGATTGCTTGCTTGTCTCTGCCAGGACTTCTGCTTTCAGGTCATTTCTGTGCCCTGTGGTAGTGGCCACTGCAAATGAACTCTAGATGCATGCACCACCTTGTGCATCTGGCTTTACGTGCACACTGGGGAATTAAACTTGGGACTGCAGACTTTGGTAGCAAGTGCCTTTAACCGCTGAGGCCTTTTACTTACTTATTTTATAATGTACACAATTTGTTTGCACAGAGTACACAATCTATTTTACATGGCGCATGCATTTCTGCTAGTATAGTATGTGATCTCAACAATTTGGAGGGTTCTGTTGTCAAGAGCCTTGCTGAACAGGGTTGTTTTGACAGTCTAGCCCAGGATAGCGCAAAGGATCACACTTTGAAGCAGTATCTGTTTAAGTTTTTCTACTTTACTTGAGTGGATTATAATTTGTGGGCCAATGAAATGTGCTACTCTCTGGACAGTTGCAGAAACTGGCTTTTCAGGCAGTTTCGTGGAATGAACTTTCATGCAGATAGCGTGATCAATCTCAAAGTTAGGGCCCACAAAAAAATTTAAGTCTGACAAGATGAACGTCAGAGATACCTACTCAGAGCTAAACAGATTTTAAAAATGACATTGGGTTGGATGTAGTGAAACTCAGAATGGAAAGGTAGGAGGATTGCAGGTTCAAGTTCAGTGTGGGCTACATAACACTGGGCCAGCCTGGACTACATAGGGAAATCCTATCTTGAAAAGTTAAAAATTGTTCTTGGATTCACTATTCCATACTTCAGATTTACCATGAGATGGACAGCATTGCCACAGATTTTCCTGACCTGGTGACCAGAGTGAAGATTGGACAGACATTTGAAAAGCGGCCCATGTTTGTTCTGAAGGTAAGGCCCAGGGATCCTGATGGATGTGGGCCCCTGGCTCAGGCCTTCTACTGTGGAGGGAGGCAGTTTTATTCAGTCATTGGCTTCAGGAAGAGACTGAGGCTGAGTCGGATTGTGATCTGATCGGATCTTCTGCTTAAGTCCAAGGTGGAGCAGTTAGAAAGAACATAACTCATTCCATGTTTTGACTGAAAGAATCAGGGGAGCTGGGTGTGGTGGCACACGCCTTTCATCCCAGCACTCAGGAGGCTGAGGTAGGAGGATCACTGTGAGTTCAAGGCCACCCTGAAACTACAGGGCGAATTCCAGGTCAGCCTGGGCTAGAGAGAGACCTTACCTCAAAACAGAACAAAACAAAAAACAAAAAAAAGGATAAAAAAAGGAATCAATCAGCGGAAAGGCAGTTTATATTCCCTGAATCACTCTGAGAGTTAGTCTCACCTTCATTCGCACCTAGCAAGAAAAGCTGGCCAAAAAAACCTGAGAACTCTGCTCTGCTTTTAGGGCTACCTATTGGAAAAGAACCTAGGGAGCTCATTTTAGGGTTGATGAAATTTTGAGCCCAGCCTCTGACTTGGCTGCATTGGAGCTTAATTTCCAGATATTTCTAACAGTTTCAGGTCTGTATTGGCAAAGGAGGTAGAGAGCGATGACAGTGACTTAAATTATTAAGTAATCAGCTGAACAGATCGAAAGGAACTTGGGCATCTAAACCATGGAACAATTGACGCTTCTAAGAATTTGCCAAACCCTTAGCTTCATATAAGCCTTGAAGAACCCAGGTTCACAGCAGATTACCAGCAGGAGGGGGAGACCTGCCACTGAGCTGGCTCCTTTAAAATAATTGCATTTAGATTATTTGCCCATCTGATAGAGACCCTGGCTTCATTAGCCCCAAGCTCGGACCCAAGGGGCCCCAACGCTATGGCAAAGGCAGGAGGCAGAATGCATTACCACCATTTACAATGAGCTATAGCGAAGCCCTCCTCCTGGTAATTTAAAACCGAATTCATTTATTGCATCAGCTAAACAGCCTGGTTCACGCACCCTTGTGTCTCTCTCTGTTGGGATACCATTTGAGGTCTTTCAAGAGACCCACTATTAGCTCTAATCACACTAGCATTCTGTTCCGCAATAACAATTGTTTCTCCTTCCCATTTGCCCCTCCAAGCTGGAGAGGTTTGGCCTGCCCAGAGCTGCAGCCAACTAATTAAGCTCCCTGGTCACGGAGAAGCACGATAAATAGATGGTGCCCTCAGGAACATTTGGTCTCTGAATTATCGTAAATGAATTAAATGAATAGGAGTGAGCTGGGGAGAGGAGAGGTGAGTGGAGATGCAGGCTGGAGGGTCATTTTCTGGCCTCTCTTCCTTTCTGCAGTTCAGCACTGGAGGAGGCAAGCAGAAGCCAGCCATTTGGCTGAATGCGGGCATCCATTCCCGCGAGTGGATCTCACAGGCCACTGCCATCTGGACGGCGAGGAAGGTCATGTCGTCTGGAATTAGCCAAGGATTCTGGTGGGCCTGGGGGTGGGGGGTGGGGCTTGGATTGTCCTATGTGGCTGGGCTCAGGGGACAAAGTGGAGAGGTGCTTTGTAAAGACTTAGTAGTTTGGGGCCTTTGCATATGGGAGACATATATGCTCAAAGCCCCTTGGTCAGGCCACTGGGGTTTAGTGACCAAGTGGAGGTTAGCAAGCTAATTAACTATAAAGGTGGGCCCAAGCCACGATTCACAGAGGGCTCAGCAAGGGAGCAGAATAGCCCTCAGCCCTGAACTCAGATGAGCTTTCTCTTCAGCCCCTTCCAAGCCTGCCAGCCTTCATGGTTGTTACACTACCTCCAGATCCTTCAAGAAAACCTGTTTTAAGCCAGAGTTGGAAGGAAAGAGTGGTGTGTGCAGAATTCTCCTCCTAGCAGGCTTGAGCAAAAGCAAGCACTCCTTGACTCCTGGCAGTTGATGTCACTCCCCAGGCTCTGCAGAGAGCCCATGGGGGCTTCACGGAGGTTTCCTAGAGTAGTTGCTGTCCTGGAAGCACCATTCACGATGGGTGCTGGGTATCCTGGGAGACTCGTGGTTAGACCTAGCAACCCAGCCTGCTGTGGTGTAGCTGACGAGCACCTTGTCTCTGCTTAGATTGTGTCTGATTACCAGAAGGATCGAGCTATCACCTCCATCTTGGAGAAAGTGGATATTTTCTTGTTGCCTGTGGCCAACCCCGATGGATATGTGTACACACACACCCAAGTGAGTAATCCTGAAGGGCCTGGGCTGGGATTGAACTTGCTTTTTGAATTCTTTGCTTTGCCCAGTGCCTCTGGAGACAGTTTCCACAAATGTACATGTTCTGAGTTTCCTTGGATTTTATTTTCTAGTCATTCTCTGAGCTGAGAATCACCAGGGAGGTTTTTTTTTTTCTAGACAGAATGATTTAAAGCAATCTCTATTATGGGTCTTGAACAATTTTCAGCATTTTACCAATCTTTTATTCATCTTTTTCTCTCCTACACACTTTTTTTCTTGACGTATTTTAATGCAAGTCCCAGACATCAAGTTATTTCACCCACAGCTACCTCAGTATGCATCTCTTAGCTGACGACGTTGATGATAATAATAATAAAAAAACAACTAAACCCAATACACCACTGTCACCTTTGAAAAATTAATGGAAGATTTTTTTTAAATATCATCTAACACCCTCAATTATCTTCAAGTTGTCTCTTAGGAGCCAATTCGTTGAAGTCAGGATTCAATAAGGTCTGTGTATCTGGTTGTAGTTCTTTCTTTATTCATCAGCACCCCACCATCCTTTTAAAATGTCATTCATTTGTTGGAGAAACCAAGTAATTTCCTGTATAATGTCTCACATTCTGTATTTGGCTGATGGCTTCTTTGTTGTGCCATTTAATTTGTTCCCTTATTCCCCAGTTGAGAGTTTGTCTGAATTCAGGCATTTTTAAGCAAGAATAAAACAAGTGCCATGCACGGCTGTGGCAGTGGTCATCAAGGCACATAATGGCCGTCGGTTCCACTTCTACCTAAGCCAACAACTTTACTCATTGCAATCAGAAGGGACCAGCTTGTTCTCAGCAAAGCATTTTGAGCGAGTCCCTTTCTTAGTCAGAAGCAAAAGCCCTCTTCTCTCTGAGGGATGAGAATACACTGCCCAGGAAGTAAGGACCGGAGCCCACCGTGGGACCACACACCGTTCAACCCATCTTAGTTCCCCAGAGAAACCATTCACCATTCCTGTGCTCTGGCCTACCTCTGGATGTTCTGTGGCTTTTCCAGAACCGATTATGGAGGAAGACACGGTCCCTGAATCCAGGAAGCCGCTGCATTGGCACTGATCCAAATAGAAACTGGAACGCAAGTTTTGCAGGTAGGAGAGGGAGATGGTTTTGAACTCACCACCACTGGATGAACCTGTCCACCAGCACCCATTGTGATCACAGCTATGCTGATTTAAAAAATATCTATACAACCCCAAACAAAAACAATGTATATATGTATCCTTATGTTTTGTGGTGCTCCATCTCAGGACCTTGAACATTCTAGGCAAGGGCTTCATTATTGAGTTGCTTTTCCAGTCCTTACATCATATTCTTAAAAACCCCGTATGTTAGGTGACTGCAAGGCTCTTCCTTATCCCTGGCTTTCCAGATTTGGCAGTTTGTGGGTGGGAAAAGGGATCCTGGTGTCAACTCAAGAGAGCAGTTAGCACTGTTACAAGATCCTAATGTGAAAATTAAAGTCCTCACATGTGTAAGCACGACCCTCCCCAGCTTGCTGTCCTGGAAGGAGCGGGAGCACCTGATGACCTAGAGTCTGAGTTCCAGCCCTGTAACACCCCTCCCCACAACAGTGCCAACACAATGCATCTTATTTTTCCTCCCTACTGAGTGCATTTTATTTTTGAAGTCAGAGAGAGCCTCAAGATTGAAGAGCTGATACGAACTAGGATCTAAATTTGCCTTCAAATTCCAAATCCTAATAGTTCTCTTCTATTTCACAACTATATGTATACACACATATTTAACATGCATACATAATATATAATTTAAAAATATTTTTATTTATTTATTTGTAAGGAGAGAGAGAGAGAGAGAGAGAGAGAGAGAGAGAGAGAGAGAGAGAGAGAGAGAGAATAGGTGAGCCAGAGCCTCCAGCTGCTGCAAACAAACTCCAGATGCATGCACCGCTTTGTGCATCCAGCTTTATGCGGGTGCTGGGGAATTCAGGGTCGCCAGGCTTTGCAGGCAAGCATCTTCACTGCTGAGCCATATCTCTAGTCCTGTATAATTTTTAAATGAACTTAGGGCTGGGCTTCATTGAAATCATATGCTACCAAGTTCCATGTGGTGGTTCGTATCTGTAATCCCAGTGCTGTAATCAACCTTCCTCTTGTTGCAGCAACAAAGAACCCAAGCAAAATCAACTTGTGGAGGAAAGGGTTTATTTGGCTTATGGACTCGAGGGGAGACTCCATCTTGGCAGGGAAAATGATGACATGAGCAGAGGGGTGGACATCACCTCTGCCACAGCACTGGAAACAGCGGCAGGAAGGTTTGCCAAACTCTGGCAAGGGGAAGCTGGCTTATAACTCCCAAAAGCCTGCCCCCAACAACACAGCTCCATAAAGGTTGTAAAATCCAAAGTGCCATCAGCTGGGGATCAGTCATTCAGAACACATTCATTTGTGAGGGACACCCAGCACATGTGGGAAGCTGAGGCAGCAGAATTGCTGCAAGTTCAAGGCCAAGGCCAATGTGAGCTACATCAAGTGTTCCAGGCCCATCTGGAATACACCACGAAACCCTGTCTCTGAAAAAACAAACCAAAAAAGACAAAACAAAAGAAATCATATGCAACTTTGATATCTATTTTTGTAGTGTTGGCGATCAAACCCAGGCCTCTGTTTGTGCTGAGTCATACCTCTAGCCCCTGAGAGTTTAAGGGAAGGAGTTGAACGAATCTAAGGACCTGAGAGCATAACTTGGGTTGTCTCTCTCTCCCACACACATCCCGTCAGGATGCCTTATTGTGAAGTATTGCAGAAGGCAATACATCTAAATACCTGTTAAATAATCAAGATATTTTAGCCACAACAATAGATTATTTTTGGCAGTAGATGGCCATTAAGATCAGAACCAAGAGAATAAGTTGACACCAGGATAAATGGAGTCATTTTCATTATTTATTGGTATTCAGATTAATTATCTAGCATACTTGTTAATTACAGCTCATTCTCAAGTATGATATTAATTATTTATGACAACTGCTATTAGCACAATATGAGGTCAATTTTATCCATTTAAAGAAGTCCCAACCATTTTTCTTCTCAGCTGTAGCGCCCTCATCTCCCTCCCTGTTCCTTCCTCAGAATTGGCCCCTGCCATGGACAGGTCCTTAGGGACATCAGTTGGTGACTTGTCCACTATTCCAGCTGTCCATGGGGTTGAGTGTCCCCATTTCTGTCTTCATAGTTTGGCCTGTGGGTCACTAGCATATTGATTGCTCCCAACAGGAGAGGGAGCCAGTGACAACCCTTGTTCTGAGGTATACCATGGCCCCCATCCCAATTCTGAAGTGGAGGTGAAGTCGGTGGTGGATTTTATTCAACAACACGGGAATTTCAAATGCTTCATTGACTTGCACAGCTATTCACAGCTGCTAATGTATCCCTACGGGTACACGGTCAAGAAGGCCCCAGACGCCGAGGAGCTGGTGAGTGACAGTGGGCACTTCCACCAACCCGTGTGACCTTGGTACTTCCAGAATCTCTTCTAGACGTAGGGTATCCAAGCTATGGCTTCAGAGGGCAAGACAAGGAGCCTGAGTGGGTGACAGAGGGCCCTTGAAGGTTTCTTCCTGCCCTTGGGGTTATGTCACGAGCCCTACTGGGGACAAAAGGAAAAGTTTCTCTTCTTTCTGTTTCTGCTGTGAGTTCCACCTTGCCTGGTCACTGGATCTATGGCAGGCCATGATTCAGACCTGCTGCTTTGCCAAGGACTAGAGTTGGCATTGTGGTAGGCAAGGGCAAGGGCAAGGTGTCCTCACTCTGGTTAAAGGAGAGGTAATGGAGGTAAAGGAGGAGGGTATAGACCACAGCTTAGGGGTATTCATGTCATAGTCCATGGCTCATTCCAGAGGGGGAGGTGCTCAGAGGTAGACCTAAGTAGGATTGGCATCTTCAAGGTGGCGTTCAGACCAGTGTCTCTGTGTAAACCTGCTGGAGCACACCCCTGTACTCAGGCCACAGCAACCCGCAGGGCTGTGGAAGCCCTCCCAAGGTCATGGCTAGGTATGGACCTCTCAATTCACAGGTTCCCTGGGCCCTCCCTCATGTTTCTTGAACATGACATCACCCTCCCTCCCTCCGGAGATCTCAGGAATCTGTCTTGATTAGACTCCTAGCAGCTTGGTGAGCAGTTCTGCAGAGCTCTGGCGAGCTTGCACGCCTCCCCTTCAGTCAGTGCAGAACACACACACTTTCAGAGTGCTCAGCGTTCTCTTTTCACTTCGTCTCTCTCTCATTCTGCCCAATGTCTTCCCAGGACGATGTGGCGAGACGTGCGGCCGATGCCCTGGCTTCCCGGTCGGGCACTAAGTACCAAGTAGGACCTACCTGTACCACTGTCTGTGAGTACTCCCTGTGTGTGAGCCATTACGACGCTCCTAAGAAAGAAATGGAAGTGGGGGGAGGAGAGCTGCAAGTTACACTTCCTGTGCTGTTGTCTCACTATTATTGTGGCCGAATTTCTATCAAGCCTCATGACAAAGACTGTGTCAGTATCACCCTTCCTTTTGTGCTATTCATCACGTGCCCTTGATGAGTTAGGTCCTGGCGGCAAGGTAGACTCTGCATTCCTCATTTCACATCTTTTGAAAATATTTATTTATTTTCAAGGAGAGAGAGAGAGATAAGAGAGAGAGAGAGAGTGGGTGCACAAGGGCCTCTAGCCACTGCAAATAAATTTCAGACACATGCATCACTTTGTGCATCTGGTTTTATGTGGGTACTGGGGAATCGAACCCTGGTCGCTAGGCTTTGCAGACAAGCACCTTTAACCATGGAGCCATCTCTCCAGCCTTCATTTTGCATCTTAATCCTGACATGGCTTATCAAAATGTTTATCAAGGTGGCTGGGGAGATGCTAACATGGGGGAAGTGCTTGCCAGACAAGCTTGAGCTTGGACCCCTAGCATCCACATAAAAGCTGGGCATGGTGGTACACTTCTTTAATCCCAGCTTTGGGGAATCAGGGAACTCCATGGGGCTCACTGGTTAGCTAATCTAGCCAAATCAGTGAACTTCAGTTCAGTGGGAGACCCAGTCTAAAAACAATAAGGCGAGAACTGGTTTTGGGGGCTCTTGCCTTTAATAGTAGAACTCAAAAGGCTGAGGGAGGGGGATCATTGTGAGTTCAAGACCAGCCTGGACTAGAGTGAGACTCTACCTCATCAAAACAAACAAACAAAAAATAATCAGGTAGAAAGCGATAAAGGGATATGCCCAATGTTGACCTCTGGTTTTCATAAGCATGAGCACACACGTGCATATGAAGCTGCAGCCCCCCACATATATACTTATGCACATATGAACACACATATGAACACACACATGCACACCATGTACATAGACACATGGAAAACATTTATCAAGATCATCTTCCGTTTTCAAAGGAAAATGTGTTGGCCGATGGATGGTGGTGGCAGTGAATGGGACAAGGAGATCCCTTACCTTCCTTCAGAAGTGAACACGGGCTCTTCCTCCTAACCATACTTGGCAGCTGCCTAGCCCCCCAAACTTAAACCTGGTCTTCAGGCTCTTACCTGCAGAATCATTTTGAGGTCAGACCTCTGTTTTGGTTTCATCTGAGCGTTTTGGTGGACTTCTGTTGACATCCTGCCAGTTTCCTTTTTTGGGGAGCCCCTCTTCAAATGACGAGGAAGATATCACACTATACATATCACAAACTCCAACATGAATGGGAACTTTTAGGGGGGCGCCCTTCACGGTACCTTCTCTTTAGTGTTGCAACCATGGGTCCCTCTCAGAGCCCTGATGACTAGCTGGCATCCCTTTCCTCTTCAGCACAGGCTTTCCCTCTCCTGGTTTTCCCTTGGTACTTTCGGGAAGATGCCCTGTCATACCCCTGGGCTTCTTCAACACTCTGATCTCAGCACCCTCATCTCTGTTTCATGTGCCCCAGAGATGCTTAAAGCAGTTAGCATGATGCTGGTGTCTGCGTAGCTAATTGCAGCAACAATCTATTAATTATTCATGGTTTATTGCTGCTCGTGTGGTTAAATGGGAGCTCTTCAGGACACATCCTGAGTCTTTCTCCACCCTCTGCTTAATCAGCCAGAATGGAACCAGGGACCCAAGAGAGTTAATGGAGACTTGCTAGGAGCCCTGGGAAGAGGTCCTCCCAAAGATGTTTGTGGGTCACCAGGGTCCCTGCTTTTGGGTCAAACATCAGTTTAAATTATGGCCTTGTCTTCCCACTTCAAACACATTCTTTTTCCCAGCATGAGTTGTGCCAAATCAAGAGATACTCACCAGGTGCCTGCCACAGAAGAGGGAAGGCTCTCCCGAGGGTGGCTAGGAGCCATAAAACTTCCTAGCCTTTCAAGAGCTCATCTTTGGCATTCTTCATGGGTTCTGACTGTCTCGCTTGCTTTCCAAAAGAGCAATCAATTTTTGTATAATGCTTAACCCCCTGAGTTCTGGCATGCACTGCACCCATGACATTTGTCCTTTAAGCACTGGACCTTTTCTTAGATTAACCGTTTAGATGAACGCAATTCTCAAATGGACTTTATACTTTTTTGCCTTTTTAAATAGAGCATATGGAAGAGATTTCAGCCCCGCTTTGCATGATAGAGTGGTTTTCAGAACATTGGTTATTAATTATATCTGAGGACCTACTATGTCATACAGGGTTGTAAGATCCTTCCGCTAAGTAGTCCCACTCTGTTTTACTTCTTTATTCTTGTGTTAGCCTTTTTTAAAAAATGATGTTTTAAAGTTAGGATATAAAATAATGAGGTTCACGGGCTGGAGAGATTGCTCAGTGGTTAAGGTGCTTGCTTGCAAAGCCTAACGACCCGGGTTTGATTCCCTAGTACCCACGTAAAGCCAGATGCACAAAGTAGCACATGCATCTGGAATTTGTTTGTAGTGGCTGGAGACCCTGGTGTGCCCATTCTCTCTCTTTCTCTCTCCTTGCAAATAAATAAATATTTTTTCAATGAGGCTCATGATGACATTTTCATACATATAGATTGCCACTGTGCCTTGCTCATATTTGCCCATTACCCTCTCTTGTTCTCATGGCCCTTCCCACTGGTCTTGTCCACATTTCAGTTTCCTGCTTCCTTCCTGCTGTCAGTGGCCACTTGTTCCGCTTTCAGACCGGCCGTTTCTAGCAACCCATTCCTCTCCTCTTCACTGATTCTAAATTACTAAGGACTTCTGATCTAATAAATTGGGCTCATCTGAGTCATGGATGAATCATGAGTTTGAAGGATGTTAGTGGCAATATTAGTTAACATCACAAAAGTCTAGTAAGCATCTCAAGTGGCAACCAGGAAAGGACCAGATAAATACACTTTTGGTGTATTCACACAGGGAAACATTAAGCGCCTTTAAAGGAACAAGATGGATCACTCTGTGCTCATGGGAAATAATCTTCAAGTGCTAATTGAGTGTGCAGACCAGTGTTCATAGTATGTTTCCATGTATGTTTAAGAAAACAGTAGCAGACATGAAGCAAGGACTGGAGCCCCTTGACCACTAAGCCTCCTTCTAGAATCCCAGCACTTGGGAGGTTGAGGTAGGAGGATCACCATGAGTTTGAGGCCAGTCTGGGCTATAGAGTGAGTTCCAGATCAGCCTGGACTAGAGTGAGACGCTATCTCGAAACAAATAAGCCCACCCCCCAAAAAAAGTATCTCTAGAATCTTAAATGTGTTCTGAAATACTTGAGTTTGTCATGTCACTGGGAATGTTGTGTGTGGTTGTTTTTTCATTTAAAATATTTTTATTAAAAAAATAAAATATTTTTATTTATTTTCAAGCAGAGAGAGGTAGAGAAAAGAAGAGACAGACACACACAGAGAGAGATGCACACACCACTGTGCATCTGGCTTTACATGGGTACTGATGAATCAAACCCGGGTCCTTAGGCTTTGCAGGCAAAACTTAACCACTGAGCAATCTCTCCAGCCCTTGTGTATGATTTTTTAAAAATGTTTTAATTAATTTTTTAATTTTTAATTTTTAAAAATTTGCAAGCAGAGAGAGACCGAGAGAAGGGAGAGAGAATGAACACTCCAGGGCCTCCAGCCACTACAGATGAACTCCAGATGCATGTGCCACTTTGTGCCTCTGGCTTTACTTGGGTACTGGGGAATCAAACTCGGGTCATTAGACTCTACAAGCAAGCGTCTTAAACCACTGAGCCATCTCTCCAGCCCGATTTCTTTTTCTTTTTTGCTGAAGCATTTTTCTCAATGTAAAAAGGTATTGGAAGTTGCACAAAGATTTCAGAGAGAACAGCAGAGCCCGTTCTATTCTCCAGAGAGCAGGTGATCTCGGTGGAAGCAGCATGTCTAGAAACGTCCACATAAGAACTAGCTCTTAGGAGTGAGGGAAAGGAACCGGACCCATATTTTCATTTATCAGATATGTCAATACACCAGATGGGTCTGAAGTAGGTTGGATTTATTTTTTTATCATTAGATGGACATGGCTTTAAATTCTAGCTCTCCCATTTTCCCATATGCATTTCCTTGGATGTATTATCCATTAGCAGGATATTCTCACCTGTACAACAAGGCTACTGTATCTTTTTTTTAAAGATTATGAGATTATGAAGTTTCTAATATGATGACTGGATCATGGTAGATGCTGAAAAAAATAATACCTGCTATTGATATCACTTTATTAATGAAGATCACCTACCTATTTTGCATTTTGGGCAAATTTCTGCTGTAGTAGAGTTTGGGGAAAAAAACGAAAAATAGACCTCTTTCCTCTTTCAAGCCTTTTGGCAAAGGAAAGTCCCAGGAATACACTTCCTTTTCCTTTTGTGTCATTATCTCAACCTACAAATTCACAGCTTCACACAGCAATCATTTCATTCAAGAGCAGCATAGCTGCATGGCTCTGGCTGCTGGTCTTGCAAGAGGTCACGGTGGAGACCAGGGCTGCGGTCAACGTAAGTTTGTGAGGGCTGGAGGATCTGCTTGTAGGAGGCTTCCTCCAGGGCCTGACTGGTGATGCTGATTCCTGACCCAAGGTCAAGTCAGGCAGAGCCACAATCTTCCATGTCAGCTTCACTTCTGCAATAGCCTGTTAGTTATGGGGTGGAGAGCAGCCTTCTTCCATAAAAGAGAGGGTGGCACACGGGCACTGCTTCAAGGAGGAAGGGGTCACTGGGGCTATCTGTGGGGGCTGCCCACTTCACTCTGTGTCTGTAAAGATGGGTTTTAGATGACCTGCAGGATTGCAGTTAAATTAGAGGCAATGTGAGAATGAAGGTTTCGAATCTCGTAGTCTGAAATGAGCACCAGTCCCCATGGTACTGGATAAACTAAGACCTGTGGAAGGAGCCAGTGTACCTTTGGGGCATAGTGGTCTTAGGCATGATGGCTTACAGAAGGAACTGGAAATCTCTATGAACCCCAGGCAGGGAGAGCTTTTGGAACCCGAGAGAACCAGGTATTTTCTTCTGGCTTGCAGATCCAGCGAGTGGGAGCAGCATTGACTGGGCGTATGACAATGGCATTAAGTACGCCTTCACATTTGAACTGAGAGACACTGGGCACTATGGCTTCCTCCTGCCAGCCAACCAGATCATCCCCACTGCAGAGGAGACCTGGCTAGGGCTGAAGACCATCATGGAGCATGTGCGTGACAATCCCTACTAGACAAAGGGCCTCCTCTGGTGCTCTTCAAGGAGCCCACTCCTCCATAGGAGTCAGAACTCTGGGTTGGCTGAGAACATAGCATTGCTCCCTAAAGGTCACATATCTGCTGGTGGACCTGTGAGGAGCAGGGCCGTGTGGCCCTGCTGTTCTACTGAGCCTTTGGGATGTCTCTTCTTCCACACAGCTTCCGGGGCAGGCCACACTCAAGGTCGCATCTTCTTGGTGGCATATCTCCCCATCACTCTGGAACATCCAGCCAAGTATCTGGCTCTGATGGGGACTCATGGGAGATAGACAATGCTTATCTTTAGTTGGGCCTCAAAGATGACACAGAACTTCCTTTAATTTCTCTCATTTTCTAAAACTTTTTTTTTTTTTTTGAGATAAACTCTTACTATGTTCTCCACGCTGGCCTGAAACTCCCTGGGGTCACTCAATCCTCCTGCCTCAGCCTCCTGAGCACTGGCGCTACATGTGGACAGCATTGCACCCGGCTCACAAAGACATTTTTCTTTGTGGGATAAATCCTGGAGGAGCATCAGCAGAGGTCTTTCTTCTCAGCTTGAGTACAAAGTGGAAGCTCACCTCCCATCACGGGCTCAGAATCCCCACACACTGCAGCTCTTGTCATGCTCTTCCCTTCGCTGCTCGGGGTGACTGGGACTGTGGGTGCTGCTCACTGGATCATGGATGAGAGGCTCAAACGTAGGATCACTCAATGAGCCCCATCTGTCCTGCCCGGCTCATCTCCACTCTGCCGTTTGAACTCACTTCAAAGACCTTGTCCTCACCCTGCAAGTCCTAAATCATTTGAATCATTGCTGCGGTCCGATCATCTCAGGCCTCAGCACATTCCAGCTTCTGCTCTGGTGTACCCTGTGTTTCTTTCTCCTGGGTTTTTTTTTTTCTGTCTTTAAAATTGCCTTCTTTTATTTGTATCCTGAGCCATAAGTACCTATATGTAGAAGAAGAATTCATCAGTCAGACATCTCTTGGTCCAGCTCTCCTCAGCAAGTACCATCTGTCCCTTTTTGTTGTTGGGTTTTTTTGTTTTGCTTTTTTTGAACATGTCTGTAAATCTTAACCTTCTGCCTAGGATTTGTGCAGCATCTGGTGTGTCCTCATAGCCAATAAATATTCAGCATGAGCCTCATGATCATCCCTGTTTCTTCGCCTTCACCTGAACAGAACTGAGCCACAGTTTTGAATATGCATCTCTTTGTAATGTCAAAAGTCAACTTTAATCCCTGTCCCTATCGCTTGACATATACGAAGGCCTTTTTCATCAGGACTCGGGGCCTCTGGGGCAATGTTACCTTGGTGATCTCACTGTGGTCTGAGTCTAATTCCTCAGTTTTCAGCCCAGAAGCTTGATATGCTCAGCATCCATGTTGATTAGACCCGGGGATGCTGACTCACGCCTTCAGAGCCCAGATGAGGCAGATGATAAAATCAGAATATGAATTTATTAATTTGCATCATGGCATGTAACTGTTTAATGGATTGGATCCTCACGTTGGCCTGAACAGTACATTCTCAGTACATTCTCTCCCTGTAGGCAAGATACATGGGCAGCCAAATTATAATCAGAAGGTTGCTTAGTGAGCGGGCGTCAGAGCAAGGAAAGTTAATTACAGTCTATGATTAGAATTTTTAATGGCGCTCAGCTCTAATGGCGTGATACATCCAGTTGTATTACCAGGACACACCTGCCAGCCAGCCAGCTGGTCACTTGAGTTGGGTAGTCAGGGATACCGCAAATGGGACATCTTGGTATTCTTGGCAACACTTCCTTTCCTGTAACCTGGATGCATTCCTGCCCTCTGCCCTCAGATTTAGATTGTCCATCAGATTCCTTAAGGGAAGGGTTTCTTAAAGAGGACATCAAAAGCCATAAAGGAAAAGAATGATGCTTGTGACTATAATCAAATCAAGAACTTTAGTTTTTTAAAAGACAAGGAGCCGGCCATGGTGGTGCATGCCTTTAATTCCAGCACACGGGAGGCCGAGGTTGGAGGTTCACTGTGAGTTGGAGACCAGCCTGAGACATCAGTGGATTCTAGATCAGCCTGGGCTAGAGTGAGATCTTACCTCAAAACACACACACACACACACACACACACACACACACACACACACACACACGGAAAAAAAAAAAAAACAACCCAGCAAAAGCAACAACAAAACCCAAAAAGAACCAGGAATGGAAAGAAAGAAAACAAGTTACAAGGTAAAAGAAGTTATTCACAATCTATACAAGAAGTTTGTATGAAGAACTACAGATCAATAAGAAAAGTACAGAAAGGTCTGGGGAGATGGCACAGTGGGTACCATGGTCGCTATAGAAACACGAGGGCCTAGTTTGGATCCTTGCACACATATGGCGAAATGGGAGGCGCAGACCAGAGCATTGCGTGAAGCACATGAGCCCGCTTAGCACACACAGTGGAAAGCAAGAGATCCTGCCTCCGACAAGGTAGAAGGCAAGGCCAGTATTCCCATCTGTCCCCAGGCTGCACATATATGCATGACATGGGTGTACCAACACACACACACACACACACACACAGAGAGAGAGAGAGAGAGAGAGAGAGAGAGAGAGAGAGAGAGAGAGAGAGAGAGAGAGAGAGAGAGACTTAAAAAAAGAAAAGCACTACTAACCCAGTAGAAAAATTGGACAAAATATATGAACAAGCATTTCATATAAAAAGAAGCAGATGTATCTGCCAAACATATGAAAGGATGATGAGGAGGCCCTCGGTGGAATGGGGTTGGAGGAGAGGGAACGTAAGAGTTCATCCAATGGGAATATGACCAATGGTCATACATTAAAGTTCTCAATAAAAAATTTTTCATTCACGTGACAAATATCAAAAAGTTGAGGCTATGGATGAAAGGGTCTCTCACATTCTTAGTAGAGCAGATGAATTAGAAAACAATTTCTCACTATCTCCCAAAATTTATATCATATTATCCAGCTAACCCCAGAAATCTTGCGATTATCCAACAGGAGACATATAGAAGAA
The DNA here is from genome assembly GCA_004024765.1 of Zapus hudsonius. NCBI lineage: Eukaryota > Metazoa > Chordata > Mammalia > Rodentia > Dipodidae > Zapus > Zapus hudsonius. The sequence continues at coordinate 2,460 of PVHP010018358.1, read as the reverse complement.
TTTTCATAGCAACACTGTTTTTCATAGCGGAAACCTAGAAATGACTCAAAAGACCATCAGTGTGAAGATGGGTAAATAAAATGTGATATATTCACATACTAAAATATCATGTCTCAATCAAAATAAAATTTAATGATTTCCTTTCTAGAAAGTTACAACTGGCTACCCATAGATGTGTGTCCATACCTCCATACCCATGTACTTTTAAGGAAGACATAAACTTTTTTTTTTCCTTTGTTTTTTTTCGAGGTAGGGTCTCACTCTAACTCAGGCTGACCTGGAATTCACTATGTAGTCTCAGGGTGGCCTTGAACTCACGGCAATCCTCCTACCTCTGCCTCCTGAGTGCTGGGATTAAAGGCGTGCACCACCACGCCCAGCGACATAAACTTTTCGATAAAGCTATATAAAAAGGGAAGGCAAACATCGCAGACTTGCCCAAACCTCCTCTTCTGGTGGTGCACTGACTCTCAGCTGCTCTGTTTGCTGCCAACAGTCCAAGCCTTTCTCCTTGTCCTGAGACTTGCCTTTGGCCAAATAGGAGCTACCTATTTTCTCTTATCCCCATGACTGATTGGGGACAAATGACTAGTTCCAGGGCTCCTGAGGGGTCTGACTGAGGGGGCCATGGCTAGTTAATTCAGGAAATCCATTCTTGTTTAGCTTCCCCCTCCATTCCACATTGCTTCCCTCACTTCTCATCCCAGGAGACCGTTTCCTCATTGTACCACTTGCTCTGCTTCCAGAAAGATGAGCTTGAGGAAACAGGATCGAAAGAACCTGGGATTTGGAATGATGCTTTATTGCACTTGGGGAGGAAGATGAGGTAGGAGACCAGGCCCTTTGGTCAGATGAAGGCAGATAAAGGGCCCTTTTATTTAGGTTCCCTTTTCTCAGGTGTTTAAATGATTTTTTTTGTATGTGTGTACCTATGCATGCTTGCATGGGTGTGGATGCACATGTGCATGCATGTAGAGCCACACCTTGGGTGTGGCCCTTAAGTAAGTAATGCGACTCTTTTTGAAATAGAGTCTCTCTTTGGCTTGGAGCTCACCAACTAGGCTAGTTAGCCAGCAAGCTCCAGGGGTCTGTCTGTCTCTGCCTCCCCAGCACTGGAATGCATGTGCCACTGTGCCCAACATTTTATGTGGGTGCTGGGAATTGAACTCAGGTCTTCATGCTTGCAAGGCAAGCGCTTTACTCACTGAGCCCTCACCACTCCATGCTTTATTAGAAAAACCTAACCAACTGTCGCAGTCAGCCGCTGGGATGAATCTCCAAACCAGGCACAGTTTTTGGGAGGAAATGATTTATTCAAGCTACAGATCCAGGGGAAGTTCCAGAATGCAAAAGAGGCTTGTCCTCTTTCACAGGTCCAAGCAGAGAGAGAAACCCATCACCAACACCATACACACGGAACATCAAACAGCATGTGGGACAAAGAGAATTCTTTCCCCTTTATATAGCCTTAGGGTGGGGTCCCACAACCCTATCCCAGACTTAATGGCTTCCTGAGTCTCTGGAATTTCCTTCCTGCACTGCCCACACAGGAAAGGATGTTTACTTCTAGCTTCTTTGGGCTTCTTTACATCCTGCCCCCTATTGAGAGGCTGCCTTCCTGTAAACATCCTCAGAGACCCACCCAAGATTACTTGAAAGGTCAAGTTAACATCAAAACTTAACCATCACACCAACTAACTAGCTAAGTAACTAAAAGTGGGCCATATGTGGATCATTGATGAGTGGGCCACTCCAAAGGATCATGATTAATCTCTTTCTATAGACCTGAATCTAATTTTTAGAACATGTATAAAGATACAAAATTTAGCACAAAGTTTAATGTTCACTATTGACTTATTGAATACCTACTATGTGCCGGGGACAGTTTTAGATGCTGACACTTCAATGATAATAAGAAGACACCCTCTCCTTGCATGGAATCTCACTGTAGCTGAAGAGACAGAAAACACTCAAGTTAACAACTGAGTTAAGTTATGGAACGACTGTAAGAGCCACGGGGTGAGAAGGAGGAACCTGAGGCATTGTTGTCGTTCACCCCCAGAGATGGACTGATGCATTCATAACTCCATGTTGAATACCAACAACCTCACTGAGGAGGATCCTCAGTGGAATGGGGGTGGGGAAGAGGAGTTATGAGCAGATAGTATGAAGGAAATAGGACCAACACATGATTTGTTCATACAGTTCCTAATTAATTCAAAAAAGAAAAAAAAGTGAAACAAAAAGTTATGGCCTGTGCAGATGGCTCAGTGGTTAAAGTGCTTGCTTACAAAGCTTGATGGCATAGGTTTGATTCCCCAGTTCCTACATAAAGCCAGATGCACAAAGTGGCACATGTGTCTGGAGTTCCTGTGTAGCAGCAAGAGGTTCTGGTGTACCCATGTTTCTCTCTCTCTCTCTCTCTCTCTCTCTCTCTCTCTCTCTCTCTCTCTCTCTCTC
>PVHP010018357.1:0-33287 GCA_004024765.1 Zapus hudsonius | reverse complement strand
TAACTCTCAGAGCCCCACTGTCCATACCTGGAAAGTGAGTGTGGCCAGGCCTCTCTCACGGGAGGCTGGCAAGAGTTGGGACAGTGCGTGTGCACAGTAGCCAGCAAGACTCCACACAGTAAAGAGTTCCTTCAGGGGGGACTTCCTGTCTCCTCCACATACCAGCTCAGCTGTGTGACCATGGGCAGACCACCCTGCACCTCTGAGGGAAAGCTTCCCTGACACCCTCAAGTCAAGTCTCTTCACAGAGACGTGATAATAAGCAGACCTGAAGTATGCCATGGATCCATTCAGGGTCTCCCTTTCCTGACTTGTTCTTTTTTAGTTTCCTGTCTGATATGCATCCAAGGTCCCAGCTACACACTCACGCCTGCGCACCAGCGCATGCACCGCCCCTTGGGCACTCCCTCCTTCCTTCCTTCCTTCTTCCTTCTTTCCTTCCTTCCTTCCTTCCTCTTACACACACATGTGAGTATGAAAGCGGGAAGGAGGCCATGTTGGGGAAGGGCACGAAGTGGGAAGAAGGAGAAAGAGGTGGGAAGGGAAATGAAAAGATGTATGACACCTAATTCTTTGTAAGCAAATAACTTTTAATTGGGGACTGTAATAATGTATTCTGTTCTTATTCCCCAGGAAGGGAGTTATTTTTAGCAACTTTAGACCTAGAGAAAGGTTGCCAGATAGTATGTGAGTGCTGGCAATCAAACTAAGGCCCTTGTGCTTGAAAGCCATCTCCTCAGCCCCTCCTCCCTCTCTCTCTCTCTCTCTCTCTCTCTCTCTCTCTCTTTCTCTCTCTCTCTCTTCTCCATCTCCTTTCTGTTCCTCTCCCTCTCCCTCCTTCTCCTGCCTCAGCCTCCCAAGTTCCGAGGTTACCTTCTTGCGGGTTTATTATTATTATTATTGAGCTATTATTATGCATTTGGGTAAGAACGACACCCCTCACCAAAAAAGTGTCCTGTCCTAAGTACATCATATCATCATTTGTGATTCGAAGCTGTCTCATCATGGATGACATTTACCTTGATTACTTAATGAACTGGTGGTGTTTTTATAAAAGGAAGGTCCTAAAGTCTGCGTGGCTCCCAGGCCGGTCCTGAAGTCTGGCAGGAGTGTGCTGGGGGACGCGAGGCCTGACTGGGCCAGAGCGGGTCCCCAGGGAGTAAGCACGGGCAGTGGGACTGAAAAGGCCAGCATAGACCCAGCTTTTGCTGATCCGGGCAGGGAGAGAGCGGGTATTCTCCTGAGTGGTGGCAGCCGGGGACCGGACAGCCTTGGAGGCATGCCTGTGGGCCTGAGAACCCGCCAAGAGTGTTACAGCTCTGGAAGCAAGGCTTCCTGTGTGTTCAGCTCATGGGGACATGGTCCCCTTGGGGAAACACGGTCCCCTGTGTGTTATAGCCACAGTAACGGGCAGTGACCCAGGAAAGGTGGAAGTATTCCCCTTTATTGTAGGAACACCGTTGGTTAAATAGAGGAAGAGGAGGAGGGAGGGGAAGAAATGGGCAGGAGATTGGCAGTAACCAGCGACCTGTGAATACCTGCTTTGCATGTAGCTGTGAGTCTATCAGACAACCTTCCAGGCACAGCAGGGGTGTGAATCTGGATTCATGTGGCTTGCTTAGGGAGGGAGTTTTAGGGCCAAGGGTGGAGATGGGGAAACGCCCTACCGGGTTTGCCGGGGTTTCAGACCCGTTCTCAAACACCCTTTGTCCTCTGTGTCCCATTTAGCAATACCAACAAACTGGTGTCTCCTGGGTTTTTCCACTGCCAACTTATTTCCTTTTTCCATTTGACAAATGTATGGAGAATGATACTCTGAGACTATGCAACTCTTGTTTCTCCTTGAACTTTTGTCAAATAAGTTTAGTATCTAGAGGTAAACCTTGTTGGAGATATTTTTCACTGTGGTTTGCTCAATGAGAATTCTCTTTCCTTCTTTCCTTTTACATTTATCGGTTGAAATGCTATGGTAAGGAAACTGCCCCTCCCCTGTTGTTTTAAACTATTCAATTGTTCATTTATGCTTCTATGGATTTATGGATATGATATGAATCCATATGTTAAAATCCAAAACTGACATCATTTATCTTGTTCAAATTGGCCCAGCTTCTTCAGGTGGGCTCCTGACAGCCCCAGCTATGCCCCATCTTTGTTGGAGCACTTCCTTACTTTCCAGCACCATCTCTGATTGCCCCACTGCATCCCTGGAATCCAAAACTTCTCCTGAGATCCTAGTGTCTTTATTGGAGAAAAGTACTTAGACACAAAGATCTAGGAGCAAATTGTGCTATCACTGGGTCACTGCCTCTGGGCCATTTGGGGACAGAATGAAGAAACATGTATGTGTACTAACCACACATACATATGCATCTCTACTTCTGTACCTGTCTCTGTAGAATATTAAGGCCTTGAGTTTAGGGCTGGAGAAATGGCTCAGTGGTTAAATGCACTTGCTTGCAAAGCCTGATGACCCAGGTTTGATTCCCCAGTACCCACATAAAGCCAGATGCACAAAGTAGTGCTTGTGTCTGAAGTTCCTTTATAGCAGGCTCTGGAGCATCCATTCATTCTCTCTCTCTCTCTTTCTCTCTCTCCCTCTCTCTCTCTCTCTCTCTCTCTAATCTTTTCTGTTGTTGGTTTGTTTGTTTGCTTTGTTTTTCAAGATAGGGTCTTGCTTTAGCCCAGGCTGACCTGAAATTTGCTAAGTAGTCTTAGGGTGGTCTTGAACTCATGGCAATCCTCCTACCTCTGCTTTTTGAATGCTGGGATTAGAGGTATGTGCCACCATGCCCAGCCTTTAATTAATTAATTTTTAAAAAAACACATGAGTTTATACTCTACTCATACCTCTGACTCATATCCAACACCACAGGGTTTCTTCTAGCCCTCCCCCCTCTCTATTTGTATGTGTATATGGTGTACATGCGTGTGTGTATGTATACCCATATGTGTGTGGAGGCCAGAGGTTGATATCAGGTGTCTGGCTTAAGAGCTCTTTACTTTATTTACCGAGGCAAGGTCTCGCACTTGAACTCTGAACTGGTTTACTCAGCTAATATAGCTAGCCAGCTTTTCTTGGGGATCCTATCTCCAACTCCCAGGAATGGGGATTGCAGGCAGCCACAAGGAATCTACATGAATGCTGAAGACCCAAGCTGGAGAACTCCCACTTACGCTGTGAACATCTCATCCACTGAGTCAGCTAGCTCCTTAGGATAACTTCTTTCTCTAACAGGAAAAAGTCTGGTTCCCAAGTTGGATGTGGTGGTGCACACCTTTAGTCCCTGCATTCAGGAAGCTGAAATAGGAGGAGAGATGTGAATTCAAGGCTAACCTAGGGCTACAGACTGACTTCCAAATTAGCCTGTGGGAATGGATAACGCTGTGCTCAAAAGCCATAGATTCTTACAAAAAAAATTCAGTGCCAGGAGTGGAATATTTTCCATTGACTGTTGGCCAGAGAGGCCCCTGATGCTCTCAAAACATCGCAGGCCATTGCCAAGGCTCTTGGTTGCCCACCAGAACTAGATGGTAAGACCCTATGCTGAAGACCACATATGCTTGGGCTGCAGGTCACTGAAAAATCAAGCTGGAGCTGAGCTGTTAGGATGCTGGAAAGAGCTATGCAGCCTGTGGGGAAGAAAAGTCACCAGCAGTGGATCCTGCAAGCTTTATGGCTGCCCAGCCAGCACAAATGTACTGACTGGAGCAATGATGTTATAGAGGAAACCTACTGCTCTCTCAATAGATTTGAGGCCTGCTCCATGGGAGGAAATTCCTGTCTGGTACTGAAAACCTAATCAAAAACCTACAGTTGGGGAAGCTATAAATCCTAGTGGAGAAATTACTCCTGTTGTCTAGCTAAATGATATTGTGCCCAGCAAACAGCCCTCTTATGTTTATGTCCATATATTTAAACTTATGTTTATGCCCATATATTAATGCTACCCTTGCTTTTGGTTAGAGAAGTTTCTCTGTTCAGATGGCAGTGAGAAGAATCATCAAAAGTGTGGGCAGTGGAGTGTTCAGCACTAAGTGAGACATCTCTCTACACCCTCCAGGCTCAGGGACCATTGCAGAAGAGGTGGCGGAAGGACTGTAAGACCAAAGGAAAGGGGGAAATGCTCTGCAATACTGTCTTCCAGACACAAGACCTTCGTAATAGAGGGGGAAACATGATGACATCAAAATAGAAGAGAGACTAGCTGGAAAGAAGGGATTCAGTGGAGGGAGATTTGGGAGGGGGGAAAAGGAGTGTTGTGGGAAGAAATTATGACAAGTTGTCAATAAAAAGCTAAAAAAGAAAAATAAATAAAACTGGGTTCTCACCATCTATACTCTACTTACTTATGTTTCTTTAATTTTAACTCTATACTTTTCAAATCAGTGTACTTAGGTTCTTATTTTTAAATTTTTTATTTGTATGTGGAGGGCTGGGTTTGCGCCAGGCCTTCCTGCTACTGCAAATCATTTCCAGACACTTACCCCACTTCTTGGGTCCAGCTTACGTGGGTGGCTTGGAAATCAAACCCGGGCCAACAGGCTTTGCAAGCCAAGCACCATAACCGCTGAACCATCTTCCCAGGCCCTTCCTTCTGTTCTCAATCCTAGTACACGTAGTTTCAGAATGACTCAGTCCCCCACTGAGCAACTCTTCACCATGTTCTGGTGCGGTGCACAGGACTGTTCAACCTCTTCCTCTCAGTGTCAAGTACTGTTTTCCCACCTGCTGGCTTCTTTCTGTGTGGGTGCTCTATCCACTTGTGAACTGTTTAGGTTCTATTTTATCCACCCCAGGGGCCGCATTGGTCTTATTTTGGGAGACATGAAAGCTATGTAAAGCACTTCTATGGTTCTATGTGCCATGATGTAGCAGTTACAGTCTTCCGGCTTACCTTTGAGAGGAAGCTTCAGCCTGGTGGGGAAAGCGAGAGTAGGCAGTCCAGTGGGGGACATCACATCTCTACATCAGCATGAAGGAAGTAGTATTACCTGCCCCAGCACAGGATCTCCTGCAGAAAGACTCCACTTTCCAAAGGCCCCATGACGACTTTCCCAATTGCTACCCGCTGAGAACCAAGTATTTAAAACATATTAGCCCATGTAGGACATTTCATTCAAACTACCACACAGTTATACCAAAAGATATATTCTGAGAATTCTCATTCTTGCAACTGTGCTCCCGTTCTTTCCTTCTCATCCTTTCCCGCTAACCTGTTTCATTTGTTATCCTGCCTTTGACAATCTTTTCTACTATACTCATTTGAACATTGCCTTTTCAAAAATATTTATTTACTAGCAGACAGAGAGAAAAGAGATAGGAAGAGAAAGAGAAAGAGAGAAGAGAGAAAAAGAGAGAGAGACCAGAGTCTTCAGCTGCTGCAAACAAACTCTAGATGCATGTGCCACTTTGTGCATCTTGCTTTACGTGGGTACTGGGGAATCCCAGTACCCAGGTCACTAGGCTTTGCGGAAAAGTGCCTTAACCACTGAGCCATCACTCCAGCCCCAAACATTGCCCTTTTCGCTTAATATTTTGTCATTTCATATCTGTTCAAAGATATCTATCTCAGGTTGGTGAGACCACTCAGCAGTTAAGATGCTTGCGGTAGGTAATCTTTGCAGATATATTTTCATGTTGTGGGTATTAGATCCTAGAGGTGGTATAAGTAAGGACATAAATTTGTTAGGTGCCATCAGATTTCCCTCCAGAAGAGCTGTGCAAAATTGCATTCCCACCAACAATAAATGAGAATGTTTATTTCCCCACAGCTTTTCCAAGAGAATATATTGATATATTATATATATCTATTATATAATATATAATTATATATTGATATATATTATATTATACACATAGATATTATATTATACACATATTATATTATACACATAAATGCATATATATGCATATAAATTTTTGACCAGTCTGGTAGATGAGAAATAGTATGTTGGTGTTCTTAATTTGCATTTCTCTAGTTGAGTGTACTTCTCATATGTCTAAGAACCATGTTTATATATTTTAAATATTTTTATTTGCAAGCAGAGAGAGAAAGAATGGGCACACCAGGTGCTCTTGTCACTATAAAGAACTCCACACATATATACATCACTTTGTGCATCTGGCTTTACCTGAGTGCTGGAGAACTGAACCTGAGCCATCTCCCAGCCCCATTTTTATATTTTTTATTAATTATCAGCATTTTAAAATGTTTTTATATTGGATTTTTGATTCTTAATCTTTCATTCTAACAATTCTTTGTGAATGTTTGGAGACATTAGCCTTCTGTCCATGTTAGATATTGTTAGTATTTTCTCCCAATCTGAATTTATGGTGTTTTGACATACAAATTCATTTTTTTATTTGACCAGCTTTTCTTCTATTGCTCTTGAAGTCTAACTCATAGAAAAGTTTCCTAATTCAAGGATTTAATGAATCCATCCATGATTTTGTCCAATACTTGTATATTGGGATTTTTCTCCAATTTGGATCCTGTTACAGTTTGGATCTGAAATGTCCACGCAGGGCTCATGTGCTGCCAGTGTGGTCCCCAAGGCAGCAGTGATCAGAAAGCTTTAGAAAATGCCAAGATCAGGGCTGGAGAAATGGCTCAGCAATTAAGGCACTGGCCTGTAAAGCACTAGGACCTGAGTTCAACATACAAGGTGGAGTGTGCGTCTGGAGTTCATTTGCAGTGGCTGGAGGCCCTGACACGCCCATTCTCTCTCTCAAATGAATAAAGTATTTTTTAAAAAGAAAATGCTAAGATCATGAAGGTTGAGCTCAGCAGTGGATAAGGGATTTAAAATCTGATGGCATCGTTGGGAGAACTTTAGGTATGGGGCCTAGCTGGAGAAGTGGGTCACTGCCGATGTGCCTTGGAAGGATATTTTGTCCCTTTTCCCCTCCACTAGTTCCACCAGCAAATGAATTCATCAGTGCCTGGCTTAAATGAAACTTCATGAGATGTTTTCATAGTAGGACTCCTTGAGTTTTCTGTAGGCTTAGTATGCCTTGCACAACTCAAGAGAGTACGTAAATTGCTTCCAAACTTCTGGGACTCTGGAATCTTCTTTCCTCAAAGCACCTATTACCTATCTCCTAGGATTTCAGGCTGGTAGGCACTGGTCTTAAAGGAAAAGCCATGAAACACAGAAATTCAGAAAGTTAGCTTCAATGAAGAGCACTACATGCCCATACTCTGGATTCCATAAGTGAGGCTTTCTATTCTGTTAATGAGAGAGTTGGCTGAGTTCCCTGTCTGATGCAAACCAGAGGAACATACACTGTACTCTAGCCCCAGGAGAGCCACGGGTTTAGGGTGATTGGAAAAGCAAGTTTGTGCCAGCAACCATGGGGCCTTCAGTGAGGAACCCGTACCACAGCCTATGGGGGAGGGGTGTGTGTGTTATGTTCTGAGCAAGAGTCAATATGTTCAGGAGCCCATCAGTATTTTAATAACTCTTTGGGGTGGGCAGGGCAGATGATGATTATTATTCAGATATGAAAGAACTTAACATCAGTGTCCGTACCCAACCTCAGGTCTTAAAGAAAACAGAAATGGCCCAGGCTCAGTAGCGCCCAACAGTAGTAGACAGGGTTTCAACACATTTTGAATCTTCTCTGAGTTTTAGTATCACAGTACAGGGTGGGGATAGTGATGTGAAATGGGGCCAGTGGGGGTACCAGGCACTAGAGCCAGATTATGTGGCCCTGGATATAAGTGTTGACTTCCATCTTGCCTTCCCCTGACCCCCTAAGTTTAATAGCAAAGTTCTATAGTCTAGGTCTTTCTTTGGAAAGGATCACCAACCCAACATGAATCAAGATTTGAGTGGGGAACAGCTAGCCATTGCCACCATTGGAAAGCTAGGCCCCTGGAGGAGGGAAGTCACAATCCAGAAATGGAAGTTCACAGAACAAAAAACTAAAAAATAAATAGTTTGACCATGAGGACCACAAAGCTACCAAGCCTCTTTTTCAATGGGAAAGAGAAACAGATTTCTATCTTTAAAAAAAAAGAGGGGGGCTGGTGCGGTGGTTTGATTCAGGTGTCCCCCATAAACTTATGTGTTCTGATTGCTTGATCCCCAGCTGATGGCAGTTTGGAACTGGAACCTTGTAGCTGTGTTGTTGGAGGAGGACCTATGGGCGTTCTAGCCAGCTTCCCCTTGCCAGTGTTTGGCACACTCTCCTGCTACTGTTGTCCACCTGATGTTGTCCAGGAGGTGATGTCCAGCCTCTGCTCATGCCATTGTTTTCCCTGGCATCATGGAGCTTCCCCTCAAGTCTGTAAGACAAAATAAACCCATTCTTCCACAGGCTGCTTATGGTTGGGTTCTTTCTGCCAACAATGAGAAAGCTGACTGCGACAGCTAGAGAGATGGCTCAGCAGTTAAAACACTTGCCTACAAAGCCTAAAGGGTCTGGGTTCAATTCCCCAGAACCCATGTAAAGACAGATGTACAAAGTGGTGCATGCATCTGAAGTTTGTTTGCAGTGGCTGGAGGCCCTAGTTCATTCATTCTCTATCTCTGTGTCTCCTTGCTTGCAAATAATAATTAAAAATATTTTTTAAGGCAGCTAAGGAGATGACTCAGCTGTTAAAGGCATTTGCTTTTACCACTTTGCTTTTGCAAAGACTGCAGGCCCCCATGGAAAGTCAGACACACCAAATGGCGCATGTGTCTGGAGTTTGTTTGCAGTGGCAAGAAACCCTGACATGCCTATTCTTTTTTCCTCCCTCTCTCTCAAGTAAATTTTTAAAATAAAAATTATACACATGAAATATTTTTAAAATATTTTATTTATTCATTTTCTAACAGAGAGAGAGAGAGAGAGAGAGAGAGAGAGAGAGAGAGAGAGAGAGCATAGGGCCACCACCTTATGGGTCTGGCTTATGTGGGTCCTGAGGAATTGAACCCAGAGCCTTAGGCACTGGAGGCAAGTGCCTTAACCGCCGAGCCATTTCTCCAGCCCACATGAAATATTTTAATGGTCCTAATTATGTGTATGTAACCCATTTAAAACAAAACAAAACAAAAAAAGCCTAAGTGTAAAAATAGAATTATTTCAATAAAAAATGCAGGCTGGAGACAACTCAATTGATAAAATATTTGCTTTGCAAGAAAAGGACTTGAGTTCAATGCCCAGAACCCACGTCAAAAAGCCAGGGGTGGTAGCTTGCGCTTGTAATCCCAGCACTGGGGAGGTGAAAACAGATGGGTAGGTTCCTGGGGCTTACATGCCAACCCAGTCTAACCTACTTGGTAAGCTCCAGGCCAATGAGAGACACTGTCTTTAAAAAAAAAAAAAAAAGCACCAGATGCAGGCTGGGAAGATGGCTCAGGGGTGAAAGGTGTTTACTTGCAAAGCCTGCCAGCCTGGGTTCAGTTCCCAAGCTGTTCATGTAAGTCAGATGGAAAAAGCAGTGCAAGCATCTGGTATTCATGTGCACAGGGAAGAGGCCCTGGCACACCCATAAACATACACACAAATGAATAAATAAGTGATAGAGGGGTTTACCCCCTCTCATTCCAGCTGTGATCAGGTGTGATCTCTGGGCTGGAAGCTGGCTCCAGCTGCCTCACGTGATCTCCTGGCCAAGAGCTTTCTGCCCCAACCCCAGCCTGAGCCACTGCTGAAATGGATGGCCTCCTCTTCAAGGTTCCAAGGCGCCATGACAGCAGGCTTTCTCTGAACCCACAATGCAATGTTAGGAACATTGTTTAAACAATAAAAACACAAGCTGGGCATGAAAGCACATACTTGTAATCCCAGGATTTGGAAGGCTGAGGCAGGATTGCCAAGAGTTCAAGGCTAGCCTGGTATAGAGTGAGATGCCATTTCAAAAGAAGGGGGTGGAGAGAAAGAGAAAAGGATTTAGATAAAGGGTTTATTGGCTACCATAGTGTAAAAGAAACATCACATTTCTCCCAAAAACAGATGTCACAGCCAGCACAGGGATTTATAAGTCCTTAATACTGCCCCCAAGCATGTCAGGACCTGGCTTCTGTCTTCTGGTTTATCCCCAGTGTTGTGCTACAGGTGCTGATGGACACAGACCCTGGGCTACTGTGCCTCATCCTGCAGAAAGACCAGGAACTGGAGTCCTTGATCTCTTGGCCTGCCCACTGGGCCCAGGCCCAGGTGCCCACTCTCATGGAGGCAGAGTGTAGCACATGGCACGCTTCCAGAGTCACAGTAATCCTTCCCATGTCTGTGCCAGTCTTCCTGGGGTGCCCACCACCCATCTCTAGAATGTCCAGAGCAGCAACACTTGGAGAACCTTTGTTTGCAAACCTGATTTTCCTGTCCACGCTGTCCACGAAGGCAATGTTCCTTCTTCCTCTCACTTCTCACTTGGCTCAAGAAGCAATTGAAAGCTGCACCTTCAGTGTACTGAACAGCTGAATGAGCTAAGGTATTTTCTGATCCAATAAAGATAGCTTCGTGCTCTGGGGCCCAAAATACTCCCAAGGATGGAAAAACACTTAAAAAGACCTAAGGCCATTTGTGGCTCTCTCCCTGGGACACAAACAGTGATTCCAAGGACAAAGCTTCTCATACAAGGACAGAAGAGAGTGAGGGGGCCTTGGGAGCTAGGCTGGCTGCCTGAGGCCCCACTGAGCATAGAGCAGTGTCCAGATCCTGACCTAGAACTGGCAGCAGTTCAAGCAAGATCTTCATCTACAAGGACACAGGAGGATCCAGGAGCAATGCAGGGTTCTCCTGTGATCACTGAGATCCAGATGTCTTGCTGCCCCATGCCAGGAAACCACAGGCCAAATAGCACAGCTTTGCCAAAGACTAGAAATGTTGACTGTCCTTGATAATTACTCAATAATAAGAAGATGCAATGGGATCTACATACTGCCAGATCTCCACACAAAGATGTTGGGGTCTGCAGGACTATGGGAACAGCTCAGCAGGAAGCCACTGGGCCAGGAATGTGAATGGTGCCAACTCTACTACATACTGTGTGACCCTGGGGAGTCCCTGAACCTCTCTGAACTTCAAATCCTTGCATGGAACAGAAGATTGCTACACACACACACACACACACACACACACACACACACACACACACACACACACACACACACACACACACCGGTGCCTAACACGAGGCTACAGCACGTGCTCTTCCTAAGAGTTTCACTGGGGCTCTAGCAGCAGTTAGCCCCCAGGAGGGGCAACAGAGGGAATGTACACTGTAAACATCAAAAGGGTGTAAAAGACAGCAAAGTTGGTCCTGTGATGAAGAGAAAAGCCTATTGGAAAATAAATCTGGCCAGATAAGAGACCCTCCTGAGAAGAGATTTTTCTACACTGCTTCTAAGAGCTGACTTGGCCCTGTAGACAGTTTCCTGGTGTGGTCCTGTAGACTGCTCTGTCCTAGGGGCCAAGCTTCCAATTCTCTGGAGTTAATATCCGGGGCCGGTTTTGTTCAAAGAGTTCTACCATTTTCTCCAAGTTGTGGTCGGCCTCGATTACCTAGAAATGAAACACACAGTCATGGCTGTGCTGACTCCATCCTCCCCAGAGAGGGAGTGAGACAGAGGCCAAAAGCACCAATGGGCAAAAAGGAAGGTCAGAGCAGACCGCTTCTGGCTCCAGGTTAGTCCACTCTCTCAACTAGACTTTCCCCAACGAATCATGACTGTTGTCCCTTTACAAATGCTTTATTTTTTCATTGGCGGGGGAGGTGTTAGGGATAGAACCCGTGCCTCACATGGCTAGGCACACACTGCCACTCTGCTATTTCCCCGAGCCCCTTCTTTTCGTTTTACAGCCTTTTTATAATGAGAAAAAAACGATAAACTTTTAAAAGTGCCCACAATAATCTATCCCTGGCCAGCAGCCTCCGTGCCTGCCTACCTGCCAGTCAAGAGTGTCTGTGCAGCCCAAGGCCATGCACGAAAGCTCATGATCTCCCACTAAGTATGTGACAGCCTTAGGTAGTGATGGCCTGCCTGAAGAAATTTGGGAATAGCAAATGGGAACACCGGGAACAGGCAACAGGAAATACCAATTAGAAATGGCTTGTGTTGACAAGTGAAAGGAAGGATTGTACAGAAAGGATGCCCAGGAGCTCAGACGCAGCAGTCCCACACCCCTCAACACCTCCCATAGGTATGGCTATGTGATGTTCCTTCTGACGCCCAGTCACCTAAGCCAAGATGAGTGGGCTGTGTCACCACTGAGGAAGGCAGGTCACAGCAGAGGGACCACCAAAAGATCCAAATCCAGGCCAGGTCCAGCTGGTGCTAGGTAGGAGATGTGTTAATGAGATTGTATAATGACACTGGGACAGAAAGCCTTCTGACAGGCCCGTCAAGGCACTCTAAGACTCTGTCCAGAAGTGAAGAGAGAGAGCTCTTCTGTTAGAATGACTGACACTTCCCAGGACCTCCTCATAGATAGCCTCTAGCCTATGAGGGAAGCTAACTTACCAGCACAGGGGCTGCAACTGGGAGAAGACTGCTGGTGACCAGCCACTCTTCATAGAGATGATGGATGGCTTCCAGGTACTCCTGTCAAGGAAGCACAGGCACAAGCTATGGGGACAGGGAGAGAAGCGAAGCCTACCTACCAAGGGCTTCAAAGGAGGGGAGGGGCAGAATTAGCAAGGACCACAGATCAGCCACTTGGACAAAGGAACCTGCAACAGCTAGGCATTACATGGTGGTGGTATTCCAAACCATCCCACTCTGTTCCACTGGGCTCTTGTGAGCACCAATCCTAGCCTTCCTCAGGCAAGTCCAGAGCAGGCCTCCCCCTGGACCTCTCTTATTTCCTGTCACTACTCCAGCAGCAATGCTAATTCCATCACATGGGGATACATGCTTGATAATAGGCATCCCCACCCTGGGCAGCCTCCGCATCCTCCCTCTGGCTTGTCCCCAAGAAGACGGAACCCCACCCCCACCCCAGCTGCTCTAACCCAGCAGACCACTCTTCACAGAGAGACCTCCAGCTCAGAGGATGAGCACCTGCAGAAAGTCTGACAAGGGGCAGTCCAAGGGAAAGGGACACTGATGCTGCCCGAAGCCACCAGTCCCTCCTGCCTGGAAAGCCTGGCCTGTAAGCACCCCTGAGCACTCAGTCAATGTGTGCTGGCTGCCCAGGCTCTTCCTCTAGCATCTCAGGCTCACACACAAGCCATGATGCTGCTTTTTGCCTAACATCGAGCTCTCCCTGGCTGCCAGAAGCCAGATTTGCCCTGAAGACCACGTGAATAATGAATGGCTTAGGACACCAGACATGGCATTTTCCCAGGAATACCAGGGTTCCCATGCAGAGCTGTCACCCCACATCACAGCAGGGCCTGGCCAGCCCAGCTCCTAGGGACTCCATCCTGTAATCACTCCTGTCTCTGGGATCTCAAAGGAGTGCCCCAAAGAAAGGCCTGGGCCCCCATTGTTGGAATGTACTTTGCTAGCCCAGGGCAAAACCAGGCTAGCAGAGCCTCAAGGGTTAGACAGGCCTTTCAGGTTCTCCAATCCAGAGCCCCAAGACATCCCTTAAATGCTTGTCAAGCCTGTGCCTGTCCTCCAATGGCAGCTGCTCACATTAGGTACACAGTTCAGTAATAACTGAGCACCAGGCCCCAGGGTGCATGCTGAGGGCACAGGAATAAGACAAAAGCTGTGTAGAAAGGATTGGTGACAAATGCTGTCATTATGTTGTCCTGAGGGCTGTCACTAGAAGGGGAAAGCAGAAGGGAAGTCAGCAATGGCTTTCTGGGGGAAGTGACATCGGAGTTGAACTATGAAGGCAAAGGAAAACACCAGGCAAAGACACACTTATATAACTCATGTGTGGTGTGTGTGCATGCATGCATATGCACGTGTGTGTGTGTGTGTGTGTGTGTGTGTGTGTGTGTGTGTGTGTGTGTGTGTGTCTACAACTGGTTCCTATGGCCAAAGCATGTGAGGAAAGATGAAGGGGGAGACAATGCCAGAGCCCTATGTACCACGCTATGATGTGTGAACTTTAGAGAACAGTAAGGTGCTGAGGGTCCTAAGCTGAAACAATGCATGTGTAGTGGTCTGTATTGGAATGTCACCCATGCAGTAACCTGGAAGCTGGCTACTGGAAGGAGATGTGGGGAGTGAAGGATATGGTCCCAGTTTGTTACAACAGCCCTGATTAGAGTGCCATGGCTTTAAGCCAAGACCCAAGAGAGTAACACTGCCAAGTTCCAGGCAAATCCGTACTAGGCCCTTAGCTACCACCTCCAGCACAGCCACTGTGCTAAGCCCTACATGCTGCAGGGAGGAAAGATTGGGTGCTGCCTTCCCAGAACTCACGTGCTGATGAAGACCCAACACGTCTACAGAGGGAAGAACAAGCAAGCTGTGCTGAGCCAGAGTGTGTGTGTGGGGGGGGGGGGGGACGGATCTCTGAGCATGGGGTACACAAGCTACAGGAAACAGCGACTCTAGCATCCACAAGGGCTCCAAAGCCACAGAGGAAGTCAGAGTTTGCCCTGAGCTGCACTTCCTGTTTCTCTCTGAAGACAACTGTGATGGTGTCACAGTGGGTGGGGCCAGGGGGTAGGGCTAGGGGAGGAAGGTAGAGGTGGCTTTGGCCTCTTACCAGTGGAATGACCTTCTCCTCTTCCCTGCATCTCATCTTTAGTCTCTGATAGCAAGTCTCAGGATTGGTCCGGAGATAAACTGGGGTTTAAAAAAACACGTGGCTGAGCGCTCTGTTAATGGAGTGGGACAAAGCCAGGAGTTCATGTGGAAAGGAGCTGCTTCCCCTCCCAGGAGACTTGGGCTAAGGCCGGTTCTGAGCCTGACCACTGGCCAGCTGTGTGACCAACAGGCATCCTGACCCTCATCTCATGGCAACTCCATCTGTTGCCATGTCCTCAGTCCCATGGGGTCACTCACTATGTGGCGTAACATAACTTCAACCATAGCCAAGGCCTCGCAGCCCTCAGATCTCAATAATACCCAGTTCTGCTCTCTCCCTCCTGAAAGACCCATCAAGTCACAATGGACACAGGCCTGGAAGTAGCTGACCCAAAGCAAGCTTTGGCAGCTTAAGGAACTGAGGCCATTGTCCTTCACAATGGTTTAAAAGCCCCCAATTTCTATCTGCCCCTTGGGAGAAGGTAGAACTAATGTGAGGAAGAAATCCCAAGTGTTTCCACCCACTGCCTCTGCAAGGTGGGCCCTACAAGCATACCATGGCTGGGCACAGGAGAGCCCTCAGGTGAAAGGGACAGGCTGTCTTACCTATGAGATCAACAGACACATCGATGTTCCTCACGATCCAGTCAAACCATTCAGACAGAATCACGTAGTCCACTTCAGGCATCTTTCCACTGCAGTGAAAATTAAAAGGGCTCTATTTACCCTGGACAAAGTTACCCATGAGGCTGTGTCATTACCTCAAAAGGACTTATGGGGCTGGAGAGATAGCTCAGTGGTTAAGGCACTTCTTTGTAAGGCCTGACAGCCTGGAATTCGATTCCCCAGTACTCACATAAAGCCAGATGCAGAGTGGTGCATGCATCTAGAGTTTGTTTCACTTTCTGTCCGGTGGCAGAAAGGCCCTGGCATGCCCATATTCATATTCATTCACTCTCTCTTTCTCTCTTGCCTTGCAAATAAATAATAAATAAAATATATAATTTTTTAAAAAACGGACCCAGGGATGGCTTTTGTGAAAGGGCATCACCCAAACCATGAGATAGTGTGGTCTGCAGGATGGTGGACATGTAGTGCCGACAGGGCCATAAGCCTCTGACCTTCAGCTCCCTGGGATAGGAGCAGGCCATAATGCAGCTCACAAGAGCCTTGGCAAAGACAGATGGAAGACTAAATTTCGAAATTGACTCCAAGCAGACAAAAGCACTTTAAAGTCCGTTCCCTGAGAATGGAGACAGCATTCAAGTTGAGATATGGGTCATCAAGTCAATTTCACTCCTAGACATGTCTTCTGTGGAAATACTCATGGATACCTACTGCACACTATACACATAATGAGAAACTACGCTCTGCTCTGTCTTTGTAGCAGGCAAACATGCACAGCTGAAGGGCGAGGTGCTAAGTCATTCTTGGTGACATGGGAAAGGCTTAGAGCCTAATGTTCAGTGAACACAGCGGGACATAAAATTGTACACAGTATGACCCAAAGAGCACACAAAAATATACAATTGCAAAGAAAAATATCAAAATGTTAACAGTGTGTTTCTCTGAGCTGTAGAACTACAGGAAACTTTTATGTTTTCTTTGATATTGTTATAATTTTAACATTTGAGTATTCAAAATGAGTGAGTGGGAAGTATTATTACAAATTTAGAGAAGGGGAAGGAAGGAGAGTCCAGGAGGAAGAGGAAGCATCTGCCCCTAACATTCCTCTGAAAGGATGCACACAGGGAAGCACAGAAATGGCTGCAACAGGAAGGCACAGGCTAGGGAGTCCAGAAGGGACCTTTCCTAAGACCCCCCCCAAGGGACCCACTCAGCCTGGGTGTGACTGGGCTGGCCACAGGGAGAGCAGGGCTCCCAGGCTACGTGCAGAGACCTGACAGGCAGGAAGAAGAAGCTGGGTGGAAGAAGGGAGGGAGGGAAGGAGAAAGAAAGGGAAAAGAGGAAAGAAGGGAAGAAAGAAGGAAGGGAAGGAAGGAAGGAGGGAGGGAGGGAGGGAGGGAAGAAGGAAAGAGCTGGAAAAGCTTTGAAGTACCCTGGGAGACTGAGGGCACAGCAGCCCTGCCACAAACTAGAAAGGAAAGCACTCTCCCTTTGTCCCTGGGACCACCAGGACACCTCTGCAGAGCAGATATGAGCCCGACAGAGCGGCAAGAGTGAAGGTGCTCATGAGAACAGCAGAGCAGGTCACAATCAGTCCTCAGCAAGACCACAGCAGTGAACACACAGGAGGACCAGCATACCCCCACAAAACTAGGGCAGCTGGGGAGGGTGGTGGGAGGAACTCCTGTGCCATTGCAGGAGCCTCTGGTGCAACAACATGCATGCACCATGGGTAAGGTAAAGATTATGTGCTCATGGAACGGTGAGGTGAGTGAGGATAGCTGACTGCCATCTGACAGTCCTTCTATCTCTTTCTGAAGCAGCTCATTATTGACTAAGGACCATCCTGGACCTTTAAGAAGGCCCTACAGGTGGAATTCCTGTTTTCTCCATCCAGTGATGAGTTTAGGAAACCAAGCAGCCCTGTCAGAAAGGCATCTCCTCACCACAGGGGCCCAAATGGGCCAGTGAGGTGGGAGTATGGGGCAAATCACTAGCCAGTCAAGAGCTGATGCTGCATCACCATGACAGAATCATACAGAAGGAGAAATAAGAGAAAGCGAGGTTCTTTTAGACAGTTTCAGTTAGGAACAGAAGTCCAAAGGAGAGAACCAGGTGATGCCATCCCACGTGCCAACCTGCCTTGGCAGGAATGGAGCTTGTGTCTGATACTCATCTACAACAACTGCAGTGCCCTCTGCTGCCCACAGCACTACCTAGGTGGGCTGATTTCTGGAGTATGCCCTTTCAATCTACAAATCCCATCTTCCCCTTTACATCCCTGAATCTGATGAAAGAATACATTTTCAACAGTCCACTATCGAGACTGTTCCCAGCCTTGCTTCTTTCTCTCTGCATCCCCAGCTCTGCCCATAATTTCTGCTGTGTCTTCCACCTGAGTGTGTGCTTCCCACTTTCCACATGCTTATGACTGCTCTAGCCTTCTTCCTAGATCCCAATTTCCCTTAAATAAACCCCACAACTTGTGATTCCTCCCTAAATAAACTTAATAATTCTTAATGTATCCTTCTTGAATCCATTTTATCAATTCCTCATTAAAAATAATATAGGACCCAAAATTGGGGTACCCCTTCCTGAACTCCAAATCCTACATCAACACTGAGAACAGGAACAAGACAGAGAGTAGGAAAACAGAATCAGAGCCACAGCCACCAAATTAAATTACCCCATTAATTGAGCCAGCAGCAACCTCAATGTTCAGCGACTTTAGTCATGCTTCAATTTAGTTCAGTTGAAAGCATGTGATGTTCAAGACAAGGGCCAGGTATGGTGGCACATACCTCTCTGTAATCCTAGCACTCAAAAGGCTGAGGCAAGATCTAGTGTCAAGGCTAGCCTGGGCTACCTAACGAGGCCCTGTCTGAAACAAACAAAACAAAAATCTGATGCTTAAACACTAGTTACCTTATATATATTATTTCCATTTGTTTTCACAGGACCCAGTTTTAGCCCCAAGTTACAGATAGGAAACTGAGGCTCAGGCTCAAGCCTGGCCCACTGTGCTCACTAGTCGTCCCTGGTCTGTCAACTGTGGGGCTAACCTGGATCATGTTCTTGTTTCTGTAATTTGAGCTCAAGGTAAGTTGTCACTCTCAGACCCATGAACCAGGCCTGGAGTCCTAGTGTGGGTGTTCTGGGCCAGGGCGGGAGAGGTGGGAGGACCTGCCTATTATTTCAACATACCAGGTTAGTCAGCGCCACATCCCTAGCTGGGCTCCGCTTTTTCTTAGAAAAAAGAGGACCAAGCAATTATTCAGCCCATGGGGCCAGGCTGCACAATCGCCCGTGTGGCCTCTCGATACGTGACAGCTTTCCTAGCACCTTCAGATTCGTAGGGCAGCCCGATGCCCACACCTCAGAAGTTTCCATCTCTGAGGGCAGCATGGAACCAGAATCTACCTCTTCAGCTATTAACACAATTCTCTCAGACCCCTGGTGGCATAATTACACTCATTCTACCTTCCTTCATCTCACAGGAAGAGGCTGGTCCCCCTTGGTGTATTCTTTATGTGTTCAAGGCCCAAAGGCAAGAACTCCCTTTGAGAAATGTTGCTTTGGAGAGATATAGAATTCCAATTTGTACATGTGGGCTTTTCTAGAAACCCAAGCCTACAACTACCACTTTGTCCAGGCCCCACAGATCCCAAGCCACAGCTGCCAGGTCTCCTGAGAAAAAGATCAACCCAGCACTGTCTGAAGAAAGATGCCTGGACTCCTGTCTGAGAAAGTCCTCCTCCACCACCTGCACGTTCCCAAGGCTTTTCTTTGAGTAGCCCACAAGGAGGGGAAACCCAAGCTCTGGACTAGCACTGATAGTGTGAGCTCCTATAGGCCAAGAACCAAGACACACTGGGCTAGCCACAGGCAAAGGACCAAACCCAACTCAGTTCTTATGGTATACACCCAAAACAACATCAGGATAGCAGACCACAGTCATCTTGGTTGTAACCAAATGACCCTGGCATGTATCCCAAGCCCTGGAGAACAAATATAGTCAGCCAAAGGTGATATGCAGGCCATGGATGCCCAAACTATTTCTTAACTGACACTGGACAAGTTGGTAGTTTTAGAGAAAGGGGTACTTTCCAGTTGACCAAGGCCAACATCTGCCTAGCTTAACAAGTAACCCTCTTCCTCCTGCTATGGGTACGGGAATCCTCCTTGCTGCTACACTACCCAAGACATGTTTCTGTCCTAGAGTCTCTAATGTACTGTAGTTTGCATAATTCTGGCTCTAGCTGCCTCTTTGTTTTTTAAGCACCTTCTTCCTTTATCAGTTGGTTCTCATATAGCATGACTTTTCCTACAACAATGGCAGTGATCTGTAAGGGGACAGAAAGCTCCAAAACGATTTACTTGCTCAATAGTACTTCTTGGTGCTAACCCAGCACCTCAGGGAAGGCTGGAGTCTGAAGGAGAGTGACCTCAGAGAAAGCCCAAATTCTCTTCTTCCTCCTCTTCAGCCCTCTACAGGTCTAGGCCAAAATACTATTCACTGTCATCAAGATAAAAAACCTTAGACTTATAGCTGCCCTACTCTAGGCCTAAAAATAATCCCTGAAATCTTTAAAATGAGGCTGACACGGGGCTAGAGATGTCTTAGCAGTTAAAAGCACTTGCTTGTAAAGCCTGTCAGCCTGGGTTTGATTCCCCAGTACCCAAGTAAAGCTAGACACACAAAGTGGTGCATGTGTCTGTCTAGGCTTCGTGGGGTGGCAGAAGACTCTGGCACTCCTTTCTCTCTCTCTCTCTCTCCTCTCTCTCTCTCTCTCTCTCTCTCTCTCTCACACACACACACACACACACACATATATATGAATAATTTTTTTTAATTTTCTTAGGCTTGGGGGTTAAAGGCACTCGCTTAAGTTAAACTTCTTATGTGTGTATTTAAAATCAATATAGAAGCTGGGCATGGTGGCATACACTTTTAATCCCAGCACTTGGGAGGCTTAGGTAGGAGGATCACCACGAGTTCAAGAACAGCCTGAGACAACATGGTGAGGGCCAGGTCAACGTGGGCTACAATGAGACCCTACCTTGAAAAAAACAAAAATAAATAAATAATAAAATCAACATGGAGGTGGGCATGGTTGCCCATGCTTCTAGTTCCAGCTTCTTTGGAGGTTGAAGTGGGAAGACTTCTTGATACCATTAGTTCAAGACCAGCCTGGACAATGTACCAAAACACTGTTTCAAAAAAAAAAAAAAAAAAAAAAAAAAGGCTTACACAACAATGCAAGCCCTGAGGTAACCATGTGAAACAAAGCACAGGAAAGAGGACGTCTTGTGCCCTAAATCCTCCATCCTGAGGACAACCCTCAGGCACAGCTCTTGCTGCCATGACCCCTGAAGACCTCCTCCATGGAGAAAGAGAGTTTCCTGCAGGCCACTTGATGGCTGCCATCTGTTGGGCCTCATCCCTCAGGACATGATCCTCAGGCAGCAGAATTCTGAAAGACACAGATGCCCAGGCACCACCCAGCAGTACACAGGGACCTGTGTCTTAATGGGAACTCCACATGACAGACAAGCCAGAAGTAAGGCTTGTGTGGAAGGAGGTGAGGTCTTCCCTGGGACTCACTCCTGAGCATTTTAGCCTTTCTGGGCTCCAGTGCACCAAGGCCTTGGCCTGAATGCTAGAGCTCTTTTGACATCTCTCACCATTCCTCACTTCTGCCTTGAACAGTTTCCTGCTGTGTTGGAAAGGAGCTGGCTTCGTAACCCCCTCTTAGTTCTTCACCTGCCAAACAGAACCCATAGCCTGTCAGTGTGGCTCCTCTCCATGGGCTGCCCTATCCCAGGGTCAAGGGAATGTGGGAACTGGTCCAGTTCTCAAGTGGATCACATGCCCTGAGATGCCTCTTCTTGGTTGTCTGCCAGTGTTGGTATTCAGGACACATAGCTGAGCAGATACTCCAAGCCATGTGCAAAGCATGACATTTACTATAGGATTATCCATTTTTCTCACTAAGTCAGTGAACTTTTATCTTTAAATCTGAACAGAACATACTACAGGACAGCATAAAAATGCCAAGTAAGTTCCTAGAATAAAGGAAGAGACTTGGAAGAAACATTCAGGTCGTTAGCAGTATGCTACTTCAAGCCATAAGGACTGGGAGGCCAAGCTGGGGAGGAGTGCATGGGAGGGCTTCCCTCTGCCTCCGGGAGTCCTAGGCCACTGTCCTCCTATATGGCCCTGAAAGCTCTTCTGAGTGGCCTTGCCCTCAGGGTGCTCTAGTAACCTCTGGAATGCCACATGCTGGCCAACAGGCTTTTGCTTCTTCAAAACTTCTCAAGACTTCACCAAACTCTTTTATGATCTCAAAACATTTAGATCCCAAAAACAGAAACAAGGAACCCTTCTGTAGTACAGAAATCCAAACCACAAGTGCCAAGAGAGGCATAACTATAAAGTTACCAAGATAAGAGAAGAACAGGAAAAAGAATATAAAAGAGCCATGGCCTCTTCCTGTACTACCTACCAAGCAGCCCAGGCCAAGGTCATCAGAGACCTCATGAGGAAATGAGTCATCAACTAAGACTATGGTCTGGGACCAGCAAAAACCAACAGCTCCAGGAAGTGTACCTGGTAGGGGGCAGTCTACAAGTGCATAGGTGGGTTGGGGGCAGGACAAATTTCATGAAGATTGAAGGGGACTAGAGCCCATAACAGTCACAAGACAAGTGATCCTTAGTCCTCAAAGATGGATGACAGTATTAGGGATGAAAGAAAGGCTCAGAGAGAGAACAAAGGATTACCCACTGCTCTCCCCTTGACCACTGGTCATTCTACTCCAGGTGACCCCCATCACAAAGGACCGTCACAGAGAACCAGACCAGCAAACTGTGATAGAAGACTCCCCTGCTTCTCCAGGTTCAGAGGAAATCCTTCCCCCTATACCACCCAAGTCTGCTCCCCAGGCTCCTTTTACTGGAACTTGCTTCATTTTCCTTTTTTCTCTCTGCCACCTGCCCTCCTTCTCCCTGAGGTGCTAAGGAGAAGGCAGCAGAGTGAAGGAACGAATGAATCTAGCAGCAGACACCTTGTGCCCACTGGAACCCAACAGCAGGAGAGGAGGAGGCTCTGTGTCAGGCTGGAAAAGCAAGCTAGAGCTCACAAGGAAGTCTGAGGTCAGAGGACAAAGCAACTGTCAGAACTTGTCCTGGCTGCTTGCCCCTGGCCCAGAGCATTGATCTGAAAGAGTAAACTCAGGACAGAGGATCTCATCTGGGGTGCCTCCCGTGCATGGCAGCTGAGACTGCAGCCATCTATGTGGTGGCCTCCTCAAAGGCATGTACATGCGAAACAGGAGGCCAGCACCTGAGGAATGAGCTGGTCACAGGCCAAATCTATCAATCTAGCCATCCACAGTGAGCAAGCAGTAATACAGGCCCCACACCTGAGCCATAAGCATGGGTGGGCCACCAAGTCCCCCAACTGTGTCTAGATGACAGTCTGCACCCACGAGGGCAGAAGCCAGCTATGAGTGAAGATCACAACAAACTGCAATATACTGTGCTCCAGTCATCCTTCCCAGCTGGCTTGCACTTTTCTGTGGAACTCCCACCTCCTGAACCTGGGCCCTCGTGCCCATGAGACCAACAGAAATGTCAGCAGATGTGCAGCAGTCACCTGACGGTGCAAGCCCATTTCCACTGTGGTTGGTGCCCTCTGTCATCACCATGAGATGTGAAGGCCTAGGATTGCTTCTGGGGATGACAGGCACAAGGAAGAGAGATAAGCTGCCCAGGTTAGTCAAATTCAATCTATCCCCACCCATCCCTAGACATCTCACGGAGAGAAGCGCCAGGCAATGAAGACAGCTAGCAGCAGTCACCACTGAGTCCTGTGCTGTTACACACAAGGCTGCAGAAACTGACACAACACAGCTGGTACTCCCTATTTGTCAGTGAATAGTCAAGTGCCAATGTCATTTTTTAAAATCACTGGTTTAATAAATGATCAACTGTACAAACTACAGTACCTTCTATATAGATTTTCTACAAAAACATATCTGGCGCTGTGAACCGACCGTTCCATCAACCGCACAGGCGATATCTAAAGGAAAACAAAAAGTGATTCACTAACTCAGGAGGAGAGGGTCAGAAAGCCCTGAAGAACCTGTCCCACCCCTCACACATGTCCCCTCCATCTTTGATGAATAAAAGAATCAGAAGGTCATGGGGAGAGGGACAAACCTAGAAGGTAAATGTGCCATGAGGTTCACGTTGCTCCTTTCCACATCCTGACCTGCCCCACCCTGAAGCTGCCAGAACAGCAGACACCACAGGGCAAACAATGGACAAATCAGAAAAGCCAGTCCACTTGAAGCAGTGTGGTAAGGCCTTGAGAGGGTGGAGGATCAGGGTGCCTGAGGCAGAATCCCAGAGGGCTGAGATGGGATGGCATCCTAGGGAATCTTACTCTAGAAATTAGAAAGTCCTGTGCCTAACAGGCAAGAGGATAGCACACCTCTGCCAGGTGCTCCCACCCCCACAGAGCACCTTTCCCTTAGTCCACAGCATCCCTCTGGGAAGCAAGATGGGCCACATAGACACATTCAAAGCCAGACCTAGAAAGCCCCACTCTCCCTTCTTGTCTATCTGTCCCCCACACATCTACCTTCTACTCTCCCTGTATGTGTTGCTCTGCTGCCTGTCCTTCTTGTCTCCCTCCACCCAGCTCTCTGCTTGCATACAGCCTGCTAGCTCTTTGTCTCTGCCTCCTTAGCAGATTCTGGCCTGCAGCCATTCTATTCAGATATCATTAGATACAATTTAGGCTTGCAGCTGAGTGCCCACTATGGAACAGTGAGGTATAAGCCAAGGAGAAACCCACTAACTGTAGATGTTTTGATCTGTATCACTTTGGGAAAGAAATTCATATTTAACCAAAAGGTTTTGCTCACATCTGTCAATTTGAAGAGATAAATTTGTGTCAACAGAAGAATGAGAACTACAGCTATAGGTGCACAGATATGGGTCACACTGCCCAGCCCATGTGCCAATGTAACTGGTTTTAGGGGTGGTGGAGAGGCCATAACACAGGTGTCTTAGGTTGCTTACAGCTTTGCCCACAGTTGCCAAAAAGGGTCTCCTGTGCACCCTATCTGTAAGACAATCTGTCCTTGGTTGTACCCCAGCTGATGGATGGGTGTAATTGGCCTTGTATGTCTTGTGTTCCTGTACCAACACTTGACTGAACCAGGGTTGGCCATCCCACCCAAGACAAATCAGATTCTTTGAAGAATCTGAAGAGTCAGACCCCATGAAGTTCAGTTCAGTGGTTTTAAGATGCAGTCACACAGCATGCACTCAAGGACCCTGCACAGCTGGATAAAGCATATGGCTGAGCCTCAGCCCTACAATTACTGACTCAGTAGATCTGAGGTAGCCAAGAAACAAATTTTTTTTTTTTTTTGGTTTTTCGAGGCAGGGTCTCACTCTAGCCCAGGCTGACCTGGAATTCACTATGTAGTCTCAGGGTGGCCTTGAACTCACAGCGATCCTCCTACCTTTGCCTCCCGAGTGCTGGGATTAAAGGCGTGCGCCACCACGCCCGGCAACAAATATTTCTAACAAGTCCTCTGATGATGCTATTTCTGGTGGTCACACTTTGAGAACTGAATTAAATGACGTTGAGCTCAGGATGGCATCAGAGTGGCCACCTGACTGAGGTTAGTGGGTAGGAGATGCTAGTGCTCTGCTAGCCCTGGGGACAAGAGAGCTTGCCACATGCAGAAGGCTGAGCAGCACAAAGGCCTAGCTGAGCTTGTGAGGCTTCCCTTTCTGACAATACCCCAATTGGAAGGACTTTTTATTTGGTTTTTCAAGGTAGGGTCTGGCTCTAGCCCAGGCTAACCTGGAATTCACTATGTATTCTCAAGGTGGCCTCCAACTCATGACCATCCTCCTACTCAGCCTCCCGAGTACTTGGATTTTAGGTGTGCACCACACCACCACCTGAGGGACATTTTGTTTGAGAAGGCTGAAACAGAAAATCCAAACTGTACCTGAGGACGAGTATGCTGGTCCAGCATGGTAAGCTGGACATACGTCTGCAGCGTGAGGCCCCATCGATGGGCATCCTGGTACATCAGACCCTGCAGAAGAGACGACGTAGCACTCTAGATCCAACTGGCATGTGCGAGAAGCAGATCTATCAACCACTGAAAGCCATCACCTACACGGGGCAGGGCTGGGGCTAGAGATGGACCCAGCATGACTGCAAGGCTATCAGAACAGAGTGTACAAAGAGACATGGAAGCATTTAGAGAACAGCCCAGTCACAGCTTGGCCAGGAGATGTTCCCTGGGGGAACACACACTCAAACATTCAGTAAATGGCCATTGAGTTCCCTATAGTCTCTTCTCTATCCAGCAGCCAAACTGAGCCTGTGAACTCTACATCAGATCTCATCTCCTGCTCCAGACCTTCTAGGGGCTTCACACTGCATTACGAATGAAATCCAAGCCCTTCCCCTTGCACAAAGGGCCCTGGGGAATCACTTGTGCTCTCTCATTTCTCCCCCTTCTTTAGTCAGTCGTTTCTAGCCACATGAGCTCCCCTAGTCTACAAACACACCAAGTGGCACCTTTGCACCTGCTGCTCCTTCTGCCAGAACACTCCTCCTCCAGATACCTGCAGTGCTAGCTCTCTCATGGCTACCAGAGGTAGCCAAGCCCACCTCTACCAAGCCCACCTCTCTAGTTCTGTATTGCCTACCAATAAAAACATTCCCTGCTGCAGCCTACCAATAAGCTTATGCTACTTGTCATGGTTCAATCCAGGTGTCCCCCCACAAACAAATGAATGCGTTCTGAATGCTCAATCCCCAGCTGATGGCAGTTCAGGAATTAGAACCTCGCTAGAGCTGTGTTGTTGGGGGCAGGCTTATGGGGTTATAAACCAGCTTCCCCTTGCCAGTGTTTGGCACACCTTCCTGCCATTGTTTGCAGTGCTGTGGCAGAGGCGATGTCCACCCCTCTGCTCATGCTATCATTTTCCCTGCCAGGATGGAGTCTCCCCTCGAGTTTGTAAGCCTAATAAACCCATTCCTCCACAAGCCACTTTTGTTTGGGTTCTTTCTGTGCAGCAACTAGAAAGCTGACCACAACACTACTCTTTCTACATTTATCGGGGCAGGCGAGGAGGCTATGAAGGAGTGCGGGTTTGCTATGTAGCCCAGGCTGACCTAGAACTCAGGATCCTCCTGCTTCAGCTTCCAGAATACTGAGATTGCAAGTATGCACCACCATGCCTGGCTTCTTTCTGCAATTTTGTTTTTTGTTTTTCTCTTGGTATGAACTCATGCCACTCATGTGCTCTGCATTAGGAACTGAAGGCTCACCTAACTGCAGGTGAAAGAAAGACACCAGCAAAGCCGGGAGCAAAAACAGTCACCTTTCTACATCAAAGAATCAGTGATGGACTGATAACCCTCACAAAAGCACCAAGCCTGCTTTTCTGAGCAGTGGAAAGTTGTATGAATATATCAATTCTTTTGATTAGACTACTCTGGCTATAAATGCTATTTGTGCCAAGAACAACCCGCCTTCTGAGACAGTGATCTGCCCTGTGATATGTCTCCTGTAATCCCTGGCATCTGCAACTCCAGCTATCTTGATACTCAAGCTCTGGTCCCCCTAGCTTCTAGAGTATGAATGCTTATGAGGTTTCTTTGATAAACCCAAAAATCCTGGTGTTCTGTCTTTTCCCACATACAGCCCACACAGCTCTGTGGGCTTCGTTATTCGAAGACCTGAGAGCCTTTGCCTTATTTAATTAGCATCATTTCCTCTGCTTTAGCTTTCTTCACAGCTCCTTCCACCAACCACTATATTCTTACACCTAATTGTCTGCCGCATTCCTACACCGGAATATTACAGCCAGGAGCTCAGGGCATAGTGTCCCAGCATGCAGAGCAGTCTGACTCATGGAAAGTATATGATAAATACTGGCTAAATGAATGAATGAGCAAGAACATATTAAGAGCTAAGCAATGCAACTATGTTCTAGCAAACACTGATGAGCACAGTAGATGCAGGTGCTGCCTCCAGCGGAACTGAGTCACAAGAATCATAGCAGGTGTTTCTAAAGCACTGCTGAGAACTGCTAAAAATGAAGCATCACCACAGGCTTCCAAGCCCAAGGCTCAACCCAGATCTGTCATATGCCAACTACTGACCGTGGGCAACTTAAACCATCTCCCCAACCTCCAGCATTCCTGTCTTAATCTCTTTCAAGTAGACAAGAGTACAGCCTGAATGCATAAGGAAAGGGCAAAGGCACACTATGGTCCCTGCTATCTAGGTTCACCTTGGGAAGGCAGATAGGTTGGCTTCAGGGTGAGCCAGAACCAGTCTGCTACTAGACACTGCAAAGTGAAAACCCAAATCAGAGGTTCACTGAAGAGCCTAGCAACTGAGGAGAGCAGAGTTGTTGACAGCCACTTGGAATAGTTTGAGACAGCTGACAGGAAGTACCTGGACTCCATGCACACCCAGCCAGGCCTCAGAGATCCTTGGCCTTAGAAAGCCAACAGGCCACCATTTTCTGCTTGTTCCTCCTATTCTACCCAAATCGTCAGGGAAGGCTTGGGCTCATGTTTCTGTACTTCCAATCCCAAGTGTTTAAGAGAAAACTGCAAGTTCAAAAGAAACCAACCACTCACCAGAGGATTATGGCCACGGACATTTCTCCATTTGAGCACAGGCTCCATTAACACCTGGAAGGAAAGAAACATGTGAGAACCACTGTTCCCAACAGTGTTCCAGTGTAAAGAAACAGAAAGGTACTGTTAATTAGGTGGAGAGGATAGGTCAAGCTAGCTGGGTACTCTGTGAGACTCTATCGAGATGGGCCTTGTAAAACTTCCATAAATGACCAGAGAACAACTAAAGGTCATCCCAGTCTGAAGGGTGGGTGGGCTTTCTAAGCCAACTAAGCTCTCCTGCCTTGGAACCAAACAAAAGTGCATAGCCTGACTTGGGACCTGGTCCCACCAAACAATAGCCATATGCTTCATTAGGGCTTACTACAGAGATGGATCCAATAGGATGAACATAGAAGGAGTACACAAGAGGGAACTGATTAGGGAAATTAACTCATGCAACAATAGAGGTTGAGAATCTGTTCCATGGCAGGTGGTTTGAAGCTGGGGAGGAAGGGGAATACATAGCATGGCTCAGTCTGGGTCCAAAGCCTCAAAAACAGTGTGAACACTAGTGTAATACTTGGTCTGAGGTAAGTTGAAGGCTTAGAACCCAGGGAGACTCAAGCCCAAGTCCTGAAGCCCCAAGACTGGAGAGCCTAGAGTGCTGATGTCCCAAGGCAGGAAGAAATGTGTGCCCCAACTCTAGAAGAGAGGAAATTCTTTCCTCCCCTTTGTTTTTCTATCCACATCTCTAGCCAACTGGATGACGCCTGCTGACATTGAGTCGATCTTCCTTACTCAGTCCACCAACTCCCATATCCACCTCCTCAAGAAATACCAGAAACAAAGCTGTCCCAGTTCTCTAGGCACAAGAGTCCCTCTTATTCACAGGGGATGTGTTCCAAGATGCCCAAGTAGATGTCTGGAATTACAGGTAGTACTAGACCCAATACATACTATGTTTTTTCCTATGTGGACACATCTATAAAAAGTTTACAAATTAAGCAAAATCAAAATTAAAAGCAAATAATAAAACAGAATAATCAAAACAATATACTGTGTAAAATTGCCAGCATCACTATTGTTGTGCTTAGAAGTCAATATGAAGCAAAATAAGGATTGCTTGGGGGTTGGGAAGATGGCTCAGCATTTAAAAGCACTTGCTTGTAAAACCTGCAGGTCCAGGTTTGATTCCCCAGTACACATATAAAGCCAGATGCACAAAGTGGTACATGCACCTGGAGTTTATGTGCAGCAGCAAGAAGCCCTGGTGTGCCCATTCTCATTCTCTCTCTCTCTCTCTCTCTCTCTCTCTCTCTCTCTCTCTCTCTCTCTCTCTCCCCTTATAAATAAATTATAAATTATTTTAAACAATTATTTTTTCTTAAAGAGGATTAAACAAAAGCATTGTAATACTAGTATAGCTAACCTCATAACTGAGAACTCATAACAGGAGGGTAGCACATAGCATATAGATACACTGGACAAAAGGGCAAAATGGCATTTCATTGAATACATCATGCCACAGGTACAATTTAAACCATATGAATTCTTTATTGCTGGAATTTTTTATTTAGTATCTTTTAGACCTTGGTTGACCTCAGGTAACTGAAACTACAGAAAGTGAAACCACTTCTGAGGGTGGGGGGGACTAAAGTGGATGGCAAGCTGACATCTAAAATTAACCATCACACTAGGTTAAGTGTATAAGCAATTGATCTTCACTTTCCTCTTCTGCAACTGAGGTAATACTTCACTCAGGTAAGGATGGAATCAATCAGATAGTATGAACACTCAACAGGGCTCACTGGAAGTATATTAAAGCTGCTGATGCTATTATTATTAGTTAGCTTCAAGGTCTACACTGAGAATATAAGTCCTTACAAAGTCCTACTGAGAGAGACATCATTCAGTACAAGTGCTGGGAGCCCCCAACTCTTTTCTGCACAGCAGCACAGGAAAGGGGCTAGGAAATGCTTATTTTCCTCATCGAACCACATAAATAAGTGTTCATGCATGTGATGTATGTGTACACATGTTCATACGTGAGGGACATGTGGAGCCAGAGATTGATATCTTCCCCAGTTGTTTTCCACCTTATTTTTGAAGACAAGGTTTTGCACAGCTAGCCAGCAAGTCCTAGAGCCTCCTGTCTCTGCCTCCCCAGCACTGGGATTAAAGACAATGGATATCCAACCTATAACAAAAGATCCATGAACAGATAAGATTAGACCACTAAAATCTAGCATAGACGGGTCAAGTCTGGATACAGAAGTGATTCTTTTTTTTCTTTTTTTTTTTTTTTTAGTTTTTCAAGGTAGGGTCTCCCTCTAGTTCAGGCTGACCTGGAATTCACTATTTAGTCTCAGGGTGGCCTTGAACTCACGGCGACCCTCCTACCTCTGCCTCCAGAGTGCTGGGATTAAAGGCATGTACCACCATGCCCAGCTAGAAGTGATTCTTAAATGTCTACGAGGCTATTCTTAGTGGCTAGTATTTAAAGGAACTAAAAATATGTAACCGGCTATGTATAGTGAAACTCCCCCTGCCTGGACACTGTTTCCTCAGATGTCACACTAAAATACTCAAGCTAGGCTCATCAGCCTGACTTCTCTGCTCTCACATGTACATGGTTCATAAATGGATTATGGGGAGGTCTATCCCTGTGCTGTCCAATACAGAAGACAAAAGCCCCATGTGACTATTATTATAACCAGAAAATGTGACTATAGGTGCTCCAATAAAACCCCTCCAAAGTTGAAAATACCCCAGGCTGAAAATGCACCTGATACACTAATCTACTGAGCACCATGGTACAGTTTCTACTGAATGTGTGCTGCCTCTGCACCCTGGTAGAGTCAAGTAGTAAGTGAACCACTGTGAGTTGAGACTATCGTAGTAAAAAATGAGAGATTGTTTAAGTGTAAAATAAACTCCAGGTGTGGCTGCCATACCTCGACATCCGATGTGTTGGAGAAGTACTCCAGGCACGTCGTCTTCCCACTTGCAATATTGCCCTCAATGCAAATCTGGCAAAAGACAAATGCACATGAAAGCTGGGAGAGTATCAGAGAATTGCTAGGGAGGAGCTGGGGTGGGCAGCACAATTGGTTCAGTCCAAGACTCCACACCTGACCCTCCTTTGAATTTATTTTTGTGAAATCCTAGGGGTCAAGCCCAGAGCCTCATACATTCTAAACAAGCACTCTGCCTCTGAGCTACATGCTCAGCCCCAAACAGACCCTCCCTTATGTTCACCCAACCCAGCTCTGCAGTCCTCTAGCTCAACCCTCCAAGATTTCAGATTTCAGATTTCAGCTGTCTGGCCTCCTTACCCTGAGTCCTATCAATGGCTTTGAGATTGAAAACACATGTATGCTATCCAGAATCCAACTCACTGCTTTGTGCAGAAAAGGCTGGGAAGTATTAGGAAAGGGGAGAAGACTAAAAAAGAGCAGACTTCTTTCACAGGTGAGTAACACATTATTACATTTAAAACCTCATTAGCAAAAGGTGCTTGCTTGAAAAGCCTGATGGCCCCAGTTCAATTTCCCCAGTACCCAAGTAAACCCAGATGCACAAAGTGGTGCATAGGTCTGGAGTTTATCTGCATGGCTAGAGGCCTGGCACACTCACATTCTCTTTCTCTCAAATAAATAAAATTTAAACAAGCAGCCGGGCATGGTGGCGCACGCCTTTAATCCCAGCACTTGGGAGGCAGAGGTAGGAGGATTGCCATGAGTTCAAGGCCACCCTGAGACTACATAGAGAATTCCAGGTCAGCCTGGGCTAGAGCGAGACCCTACCTCGAAAAACCAAAAAAAAAAAAAAAAAAAAAAAATTAAACAAACAAAACTCTTCAGAACTTGAGAAGCAGGAGCTAACATTTTCTCACAGAAAACAGGCTTACAAAAGGGCTAAAGCAGAGACTAGCCTGCACCAAGGTTCCTCTCACTAACTGCATCGGGGGAGGGATAGCACGCGAGTGTGGGAGGAGCCATGCACAGTTACCTTGAGGGGTCTATACTAAAGACCAAGGATTTCCTCCCAGCAGCTCATCACAGGGAAAGAGGGTTGTCAGGACAATGGTTCTCAGCCCCAGCGATATGGCAGAATTCCCTGGGAGCTCTTAAAAACCTCAGTGAAATGAGGGCAGGGAGAGGAAGCATTAAGAATATAACCTCATGGAAACATGACCAATTTGCAATATGTTAATAAATTCAAGTTCTCAATAAAAAGAAGTATCACAAGGCTGGAGAGATG
Organism: Zapus hudsonius; assembly: GCA_004024765.1. Lineage (NCBI taxonomy): Eukaryota > Metazoa > Chordata > Mammalia > Rodentia > Dipodidae > Zapus > Zapus hudsonius. Next base: position 1,072 of record PVHP010018357.1, on the reverse strand, counting down.
ACTCAGTGGTTAAAGGCACTTACTTACAAAGCTTGATGGCCTGGGTTCAATTCCCTAGTACCCATGTAAAGCCAGATGCACAAAAGGGCACATGAGTTCATTTGCAGTGAGAGGAGGTCCTGGTATGACCATTCTCTCCCTCTCTCTTCCCTTCCTCTTGCAAATAATTTTTTTAAATCTCTACAAGGAAGCCACAATCCAGACCACACTATAGCCTCTGAGCATGGAACTCAGACCTCAGTAGCTTTTTAAATTCTGCGGACTGGATTGAGCACCACAGGTCCATAGAAGGGCTTCGCAGTATGTGGTCTAAACACCTGGTTCAGAAGCACCAGAGGAGCTTGTTTTTTTTACTTTGCTTTTGTGTTCTTCCATGAGGACGGAGATGGAACCCAGGACCTTGTGTGTGCTAGGGAGGCACTCTACCACTGAGCTACAGCCCAAGCCCGAACAGCTGATCAGGAGTGGGTACTTTTATAAGGGCCTGTTGATTTTACACCCACACCAGAAGCATCCAGAGACCATGAAAGGAGGCAGGCGGAATTCACACCCAGGTCTGTCAGCCCTCTGCTCATGACCCCTATCACATCTATATGCAATGACCGTTACAACCAGCCATCTTACCTCACCATATCTAATACACACCTCTCCCTACAAAGCATAAGTATCAGTCAGCAGCAAAGGTCCCCTGCCAAGTATACAGAACTGGACAATGGCACTTCCCACAGATGCCAGGTCACTAATCCCAAGTCCCTGTCAGCTCACTCCTTTAGAACCCAAAAATATAAAATGAACCCAAGGGAGTAGGCAAAAGGGTATGAAGAGACCCCATCAAGGTACTACTGGGTATGACTTTTCTCTTTCAAGAGAACTGCTTTTCCTCTCCCAAGACATTTTAAGAACTTACCTTAGAGATAGTTCAGAGGTTTAGGCACTTGTCTGCAAAGTCTAATGACCTGGGTTCAATTCCCCAGTGCCCACATAAGCCAATTGCACAGGGTGGCACATGCATCTGGAGGTTGTTTGCAGTGGTTAGAGGCCCATTCTCTCTGTCTGTCTGTCTCTCTCTCTC